>JAVJIF010012156.1:0-197462 GCA_038442645.1 Agave tequilana | reverse complement strand
CCTCGAGGAGAGCTTGCGATGGAAGCGTTACGGTTCGTAGTGAAGAAAGAAAACGAAGATTCTTCTTTGTCTTAAAAGAATGAATAAAACAAGAAAAAAGAAATGAAAGAATCGGTGGATGATATGTCATGATGGAAAATGAAAAGAAATCAAAACAAGATTGGCTTTTGGATTAACACTAAAAAGAAAAAGAAAACTTGTAAAAGATTTGAGATGGAGAAAACCATGACTAGCTAACCTTACTACCTTACAAAAACTTACTAAACTCCATGATGGTGAATGTGTGCCTCATGTTGATTCATCGGCAAAGATTTGTCTTGCGTGTTGGTCTAATTACTTTCCCACTTGAATGACGGGTGATCACTCTTGGACTTGTCTTGTAGACGCATAGATGTATTGGCCTATAAGATAGACTTTCAATAATGGAATCAAAAGAGCAACACTCAAGGGATGCTAAGGAAGAAGATACAACATTCATTAATTGAAGTAAAGAAGTTGTACACAAATAGCATATGTTTGGTGATCCATCTCCATGTTTCCATCAAGGCACTTGTTCTAAAGACAGGCTCTAAATGAGGCACACATGAATCATATGGAGAATTCAATAAGAGCTTGCCAAAAATGAAAGAAACCCGTCGGAGAAGAAAAAGACCATACAACTTGCAAGATTAAAGATAGCAATCACCCATGAGTTAGTAGTTAGCAAGGTTAGTGGTTAGCTAGTCATGTTAGAAAGAGTTAGCTACTAGCCATTACAAGAAAAGAAAGCAAAGCATGAATAAAAGTTCAAGGAAATTAAAGCTAGAATTAAAGAAAGCAAGTAATACTAGAAAATGCAATAGAGGAGAAAAGAGAATGGATTAATCCTTACTTCACAAGTTGTCACCCCTTGGTTACACAAGCTTTCTCTCTCTTACAATCTCTCTCTTATGCAGAATTTCTAGGGAGGAAGAAGAAGACCTAGAGCACTAAATCCTAAAGAAAACCTAAGAAAATATAAAGCTCTATCCTCTAATCTCTCCTCTCTCCTTTTGCAAAGGCCCTGGTGCAGTATTTATAGGCCTCAGAGAGAATTCTCTCGAACCCGGACAGGTAGCAGGAATCTGGGGCTCAACGGCCCAGATCTTGCCGCGTAGGCGCGGCAAAGCGCGGCAAAGCTGAGGCCGTTGAGCAACAGATTTCTGTTGAGAATTTGTTACAAGTTTGTTAGCCAAGTGGACCTTCTGGAAGAGTGAGCTGGCGCGTAGAATTCTCCAGATCCTGGGCTCAAACTTGGGCTCTCTTTTGGGCTTTGATTTAATCTCCTTTAATTCTTGATATTAAAGAGATTTTGGGCCTTTTCTCATTTCAGATGTAGACCTGCAAAAATAGTGAGAAGAAGATTAAAAATCATATTTTATTGACAATATGCATGGTATAGATGTGGTAAAATATGCAAAATTGAATATCAATCACACCCCCACATTTATTCTTTTGCTCGTCCCGAGCAAAACAAAGAAAAGAAAACTATACTACCAATTTTATTACACCACTTTCGTAGGTGACACGAATGTACTGAGCGTGTGCAACAAGCCGTTTAAACTCTAGGTTACCCTAGAGGAGGAGTGTTGTCTCCTGAGGGTTTTCAGCGGATTACACCCACAAAATCCTAAAGAAAGAAGACAAATGTTAGTGTTTTGAAAATTCATTTTGAAAGAGAGACATGTTTTCGAACTATTTGCAAAAATATAAGTGATCTTAGGTCATAAGTCCACCTATAATTATTTTTTCTTAAACTTAGTCTCCATGCAGGATCTTGTTTTCAATTAGGTAAGAATTCAAAATTAGATTGAATACTTTATCTTTCATAAAACCTAGATAGTATGCACATTGTGATAGTGAAGATTTCTGGGATTTCAACTCTAACCATAAAGCCATTTATTATATATATTTATATTTCTTTTTTTTATTTTTATTTTTCTTCTTCCCTTATTTAGGCTTTCTAGTTCACCCATGTAGCGAGCCTATAACCGATGACTCCCAAACCAGAAGGTCCTAGGGCACCAGATGAGAAAACATCCCTCGGGTTTAAGGACTCGAGTGAAAAAGGCCACAAAACTAAAGGGGATTATTTATTTCCTTTACCACCGTTAGGCGTGAATAATCATGCTTCTTGAGGCGTAATTATCCAGCTTAATAAGTGATGTTTTATTATTATATATTTGTTTTCTTTTTTCTTTTTTTCTTTTTTTTTTAAATGGCCTTTTGTTCTTTGTTTTCCATCCCCAAAAATGTGTAAGTGTGAAGTACATACTTATTTAAGGCAAAAAATTCAAGATAAGAATATCTCCCCAATTTTACTTACTTAGCCTATAATTTTAAACAAGATCTATTATTTCAACTAGTTTAAGATGTCATAATTGAGGTTTCCTTAATTTTCTAAGATCATCTTAATTTCTTAAAAATAGATCAAAACTTTGTCTCTTATTTCAAAAAGTTTTTTTTTTATATATTTCTAAAGAAAATCTAAAAACTCTATGTTAGTAAACCCTCCCCCACACTTATTTCATGCATTGTCCTCAATGCATCGTGATATATGTATGCATGAACAATTAGAGAGGGAAAAAAATTACCTTAAGGTGGTGGTTCCGGTGGTGGTCTGATTGGGCCATGTTCCACGAAACATGGCCCAATCAACTTTGCTTTGGGTTTTGAGGAACCTACCAGAAATATCATGAATATGACCCACTAAAAAGATAAATCCATGAAGGATTTTTATTAAGTATTTGACCCCATCTAATTTCCATTTTCCATAATTAATTCCAGAGTCAAATTTATCAACCACCTTATCCCAGAATGGTGTATGAAATGAAAGAACAGTTGACTCGAACTCAGGAAGAACAGGAACTAAAACCGACTAAGGAATGTGACTCAAGTCAAGTAAAGGTTCAGGAGTCGAAATGAGTTCAGGAATTGGGTCCAAGTCAAAAAGTTGAAACTCCAGTCCACATGTATTGTCCAACAATGGAATGTGACCTAATATGGGTGTTATCTCTTTACTTCCAATATTAAGGAATTCTAGCTTATCGCCATACAATTCTTCAAAACTAAGGTCAACATCTTCCGTCAGAATTGTACAATCAGTTTCAGAAGTAAAGACATTGTGAGAATCTAGGTCACATTTCTTATGTAGTTCAATACCAAAGAATGGAGAACTTGTCAATTGTCAATAGTATCTTCAGAAGTGTATAATTGGTCAAGTTCAATATGATCCTCAAAGATGGGTGATTCAACTTCATTATGAATGGGATAGGATCCAATGTCGACTCCGGGAAAAGATTGAAGTCAGGTAAGGTTACCGGAGTCATTATTGAATCAGGAAAAAGAATTGAATCACTAAGTTGGGGTTCAAGATCACATTCCTCATGTAGTTCAATTCCACAAAAATGTGAACTTGCCAATTTATCAATGGGACTTTCAAAAGTATGAAATTGGTCAAGTTCAATATGATCATCATAAAATTTTGGTGATTCAATTTCACAATGGATAGGCACTGGATCCAATACTGACTTGGAAATGGAGTGAAATCAGATAAAGATACGGGAGTCATTATTGGATCAGGAAGTAGAATTGAATCATCAAGTGGAAGTTCAGGATCATATTCATGTTCAAGTTCAATTTCAGGAAAAGGAAAACTTGCCAAAATGTCAAGGGTTTTGAAGTTTGGACAAGGTTAGGTGGTTGTGCTGAAATTGAATTATGATTTTCAAAACTACATGACTCATCGGCTCTAACAGAATGGCTAGTGACACCAGATCTGGTCAAACGGTGAGAACGTAAAGATTCAACCATCATATCTATGTCACGATTTCTAGCATTTTGAGCATGAGTCATGTCTTCAAGCATCTTTCCATAATTGATGAATTCATTGTCTGGATGAAAAGATGAAGGTTGTCTTGGAAGTGATAGTGAAATTGTGAGTCCATCAGATTTTGGGATTTGTGTTTGGACTCACGCATACTCATTTCCAAAATTGATGGTGTTCTATTTTGGATTGGTGGAATTGAGTATGTGTCTTGAAAATATTGTGGACTGGGTGAAGAAGAAGGACAAGGTGGTTGGAAATTATACTCGGGGTAAGTGAATCCCCACTGACTCGGTGAAGAGTTTGAAATTATTATGGAAATTATACTTATTAGATGGGGGGTATGGGTCATATTGATTCGGATAAGACCAATCCGACACACTAGGTTGGTCAAAGTTATGGTATGCCGGGTTGTAATATCCGAAAATGAAGTCGGTGTGTAATATGGATTATTATTGAAGTTGAAAAAATTGTTATTATAAGTCATATCACACAATGAAATACAAACAAAAAGAAACAAACAAATAAACAAACAAAAAAGAAAAAATTCTAACCTAAGTTAGGGTAGACCTATGACCTAGACGACTCCTAACTGATTAGACCGTCCACAGGAGGTTTAGTGTAGACTTTGACCACAAGCTAATCAGCCAGGTCAGGGCAAGGTTGTTGGGAGGTTTTCCGTCAGAGACGTTCCTTAATTAAATAACCACCAACCTTCGGGCTTTCGGCCCTCAATCCCTTTCCTAAACACTGATTTTGCAAGAGTCAAATTCCAACACTTTTCCCCTTAGGATAATCTCCTAAGTGAGTCCGAGATGTCCCTAGGGCAAACGTCTATTTTTTTTTTAAATTAGGCTTAGGTTAGTGAGTGCTGAGATGGTGGTTTTTGAGCTAAGAAAAGGGTAATGAAATCCCCCACCTTATCTTATTTATGGGTTAGTGCCCTTAAGATTGGATTATGCAAGTGTACAAGATATATAACTAGGATTCACTCAAAGTATGAAAATCTAGCAAGAGATGATTCCTAGTCTACATGCAATGCAAAACGTACCTTGCTCCAGCACTCTTCAACAGTAAAGTAAAAGAATTGAAAAGACACATGCCTAGAAATGCAAATGTCTAATCAATTTTTAACGTTTCAACCACTTTTTACTGTTGATTATTATTAACAGGAGTATGCTGAAGCATACAAGAATTTAAGTATTGCAGCAGATGTATTTTACAGAGCAAGCAACCCTGCAGAAATTTGGTCAGAAGTCCACTCTTCCTTGCCGCAGAACCGCGGCTTTTGCGAGGGAATGCGGCAATTCAGAGGGCAACTGGTCTCTGCTTTCGAGAGCAGAGGCCTAGAGCCACTTATATGTTTTGCAATGCAAATTTTCCTGTTTACTTCTCCTGTAACCTGCAACAGAGAAGAAGATTTGTTTAGTTCTTCACTTGAAATCAAAAACCGTTGCTCTCCCGGCAACGACGCCAAAAATTGATTGGAAAAGATAGTGTGATTTTGTGTGAAGTATTTGCACAGATATTAAATGAAAGAGAGAAGGTTTAGATTCAACCTCAAGTGCTTTGATCACTCCACAATGTATTTATATGATTAATGTACCCTTTCCTATCTCCGTTATAGCATGGGCTATACCGGGTCGATCCTCGAGGAGAGCTTGCGATGGAAGCGTTACGGTTCGTAGTGAAGAAAGAAAACGAAGATTCTTCTTTGTCTTAAAAGAATGAATAAAACATGGAAAAAGAAATGAAAGAATCGGTGGATATGTTCATGATGGAAAATGAAAAGAAATCAAAACAAGATTGGCTTTTGGATTAACACTAAAAAGAAAAGAAAATTGTAAAAGATTTGAAGATGGAGAAAACTATGACTAGCTAACCTTACTACCTTGCTAAAAACTTACTAAACTCCGTGATGGTGAATGTGGCCTCATGTTGATTCATCGGCAAAGATTTGTCTTGCGTGTTGGTCTAATTACTTTCCCACTTGAATGACGGGTGATCACTCTTGGACTTGTCTTGTAGACGCATAGATGTCATTGGCCTACAAGATAGACTTTCAATAATGGAATCAAAAGAGCGACACTCAAGGGATGCTAAGGAAGAAGATACAACATTCATTAATTGAAGTAAAGAAGTTGTACAACAAATAGCATATGTTTGGTGATCCATCTCCATGTTCATCAAGGCACTTGTTCTAAAGACAAGGCTCTAAATGAGGCACACATGAATCATATGGAGAATTACAAAGAGCTTGCCAAAATGAAAGAAGAAACCGTCGGAGAAGAAAAAGACCATACAACTTGCAAGATTAAAGATAGCAATCACCCATGAGTTAGTAGTTAGTAAGGTTAGTGGTTAGCTAGTCATGTTAGAAAGAGTTAGCTACTAGCCATTACAAGAAAAGAAAAGCAAAGCATGAATAAAAGTGCAAGGAAATAAAGATAGAATTAAAGAAAGCAAGTAATACTAGAAAATGCAATAGAGGAGAAAAGAGAATGGATTAATCCTTGCTTCACAAGTTGTCACCCCTTGGTTTACACAAGCTTTCTCTCTCTTACAATCTCTCTCTTATGCAGATTTCTAGGGAGGAAGAAGAAGACCTAGAGCACTAAAATCCTAAAGAAAAACCTAAGAAAATACAAAGCTCTATCCTCTAATCTCTCCTCTCTCCTTTTGCAAAGGCCCTGGTGCAGTATTTATAGGCCTCAGAGAGAATTCTCTCGAACCCGGACAGGTGGCAGGAATCTGGGGCTCAACGGCCCAGATCTTGCCGCGTAGGCGCGGCAAAGCGCGGCAAAGCTGAGGCCGTTGAGTAACAGATTTCTATTGAGAATTTGTTACAAGTTTGTTAGCCACGTGGACCTTCTGGAAGAGTGAGCTGGCGCGTAGAATTCTCCAGATCCTGGGCTCAAACTTGGGCTCTCTTTTGGCTTTGATTTAATCTCCTTTAATTCTTGATAATTAAAGAGATTTTGGGCCTTTTCTCATTTCAGATGTAGACCTGCAAAAATAGTGAGAAGAAGATTAAAAATCATATTTTTATTGACAATATGCATGGTATAGATGTGGTAAAATATGCAAAATTGAATATCAATCAGTTGGACTTCCAAATTCCCGCAGCAAATAATGATCTTGAGCAGCTTTCTCAGACCAATTTTCAATGGAGTTTTACCTCCTATCGCAGTCGATCTATTCATGAGATGGCTAGCATACTCAGTCGCCTCAGCCCAAAACGACTTGTCTAACCTGCATTAGACAACAACCATCGAACCTTCTCCAGCAAGGAACGGTTTACTTCCTTAGCCAACTCATCTGTACCTGTTATGAAGTGAATAACAATTCTGGTGTTCTGGCCAAATCGTAAGAATTGGTTCATGTCCTTTTCAATATTACCAATCTTCAGCTCTTTGATCTTCCTACCAATCTGCTTCTCCCTTCTTCCTCTCCACTTCACCAATATATCTTGGGCTTGACTACTTTGTCTCATGGGATATATCCCACAATGCCTAGATACACTATCAACAAAAGAGACAAAGTACCTGTGACCTCCAAGCGATGCCGTCTTAGCAGGTCCCCAAATGTACACATGAACACAATCAAGAAGATCTTCATTGCGGTGAGTACTGGTGCTGAATTTCACCTTCTTTTTGTCCAGAACGCTGTGTTCACCTTCCAACTCGCAGGTAGCAGCACCTTCCAACGATTCCTTTTTTGCAGGAGCTTGCAAAGACTTTTCTCCTTCCTGTCCGACCTTTCCCTGCCAGACCCCCGGGCAACCATCATCTGAGGAACTAGAAGTCTCCACCTGATCTTAATCGTACTACCCTTCAAGTAGTAGAGATTGTCTCGGCGGACGCCCTTCATCACCACCATCGAGCCCTTGATCATCCTGAGATCACCATCTCGAACAGATATCACCATACCCGATGCTTCCAAAGCTCCAACAGAGATTAGATTTTCTCTTCAACTGAGGTACATACCTCACTCCCTTCAGCTCCCTTATCATCCCATCAAACATCTTGATTTGGATTGTACCTACACCCTCCATGATACATGGGTGATCATCGCTCATAACGACTGAACACCCCTCCAGCTTCTCAAAGCTAGAAAACCAGTCCCGATTAGGGCACGCATGGTGTGTTATACCTGTATCCAAAATCCACTCATCTTCTCATGAGTGACCAACGATGGGAGTAGTGACTGAAAATGAGAAACCTGACGAGTCCGAATCTGATCCATCTACCTGTGAATTACTCCTCTGAGTATTAGTCACCTTTGCAAGATTTGCTTCAGCCTTCGACTCCTTCTTCTTCCCTTTGAACTTTGGACAGTCCACTTTTCAGTGCCCTATTTCTCTGCAGAAGGCACACTGGTTCTTCCTCAGATCCCTATAACCCGACCTGGACTTTGATCTTCCTCTTTCATCACTGCCCTTCCTAGATGAACCCCTGCTTCTTACTGCTAGCGCCTCTGCCGACGAGCTTGACTGAGAAGGCTGTCTCTCCTTTCTCCTCGTCTCATAGTTTGCCAATGCAGACGATACCTCGTGATAGTCCAGAGTCTGTCTACCATTTATGAAGGTTAATGTGAATGTCTCATATTCCTCCGCCGGGAGAGATTCAGGAGGATTACCGCCTTGTCTTCCTCATCTATCTTGACATCCACATTGACCAAGTCTGTAAGAAGCTTCGTGTAGCGGTTGATGTGTTCATTCACGGAGCACCCCTTCTTCATCTGAAACCCATACAGCTTGCTCTTCAGCTGCAATCGCGATTCCACACTCTTGCTCAGATATTTCTTTTCAAGGGCCTCCCACAACTGCCTAGCAGATGTCTCGTGTAACACAAGATATTTGATGTCTTGTGTTAGACACGATCTAATCAAGCCACACGCAGATCTGTTCATCTTCTCCCACTCTTCTTCAGTGGTTTTTTCTCGCCTCTTCTCCAGAAGTAGAGTATCCTCAAGATTTGATGCATTTAGGGCATCCATAACCTCACATCTCCACATCCCAAAATTATTTGTGCCGTTAAACTTCACCACGTCAATCCTCAGATGAGGATTCATGGTCCTAACCGATGTACTTTCTTCCGCCATTTATCTAACTGGATCCTCTATGTATGCGGAAAACCAATGGAAATAGATAACAACTTCGATAAAAATCAGATTTTTACCTTCTTCACGAAACCCCAGAACGAGTTTCTGACCGGATCTACTCCACCAATGATTCTTTGAGCACTCCTTGCGTTGTTCTGAGATCGACACACAATCCCACGAACAAGACTACCGCTGATCTGAGATTGACACACGATCTCACCGAATCAGCTCCCGATGCCCTCCGAATCGCCAGAAAATCCCGCGCGAAACCTGGGAAGCTCTGATACCACTTGTTGCGCGCCGACAACAATCACACAGAGGAACCCTAGATCTCCAACACACGAAGAACAGTACCACAAACAGCACAAACAAACAATCTTAGAGAAAGACACGAAACAAAGATTTAACGAGGTTCGGCCTTGTTGCCTACGTCCTCGGGGCAAGAAAGGGGGAGGGTTTTATTGATTTCAGCAAATCAATACACTAATAGCAATGGGGATCGGGAGAGTTCTCCCTCTACTCTACTCTCCTCCACAATTGCACTCAAACCCTTCAGATCCAAAACTTAGAAATCCAACACAGCCTTTAAATAGGGTTTAAAATAACCCTTTCTAAAACAGGCCGACCCGATTGTCGGTCGACCGGCCGGTCGACCGACCCTATGCACTGGTCGACCGGGCCGGTCAACCGTGCCCAACCGAGAGTTGGGGCACTTCAGTCGGTCGAACGCCCGGTCGACCGATCTCCTTCTGCGGTCGAGCGGACCGGTCGACCGCTACCTGTGCATGTCTGCGTGCACGTCGGTCGAGCGGACCGGTCGACCGAGCCACTGCTTCTGCCGACGGTCGACCGGGGCCGGTCGACCGTACTCCTGTTCTACTGCTGCTGATTTCTGGATCCCTTCTCAGTCGACTCTTCGACTTCCTCCCCCTACATCAACCAGCCTGCACTGCTGCATATCCAGGGAGATAGGAGAGAATAAGGAAGGAGAGAGATTGAGAGAAAGGAAAGAGGAAAGAGGAAATAGGGGGGGCTGTCGCTGCCCTCCCCACAGGCCGCCGAGCCGGCGACGGCCTCCTCCGCGCGCGCCCGCGCTGGACCGCAGCCGCGCGCCGCCCTGGGCTGGCCAAGCACCGGCCATGGATGGCCGTGTGCCAGATCCAAGGAGAGGGGGGGAGAGAGAGAGAGGGAGGGAGGGATAGGGAGAAAGGGAGAAGGGATTTTGTGGGGATGAGATGAGGGATTTTAATTTAGATCTTTCGGGAGGAACTTGGGTCTCGGAGAATTTTGAGAAGGGAGAAAGGTGAAGAATGAGAGAGGAGATATTCTCTCTTCATTTCTCATATATAATTTTATACAAAAAAGATTTATATAATCCTCTCCTTTACTCAAATAATGCCACATGTGCCACACAACTCCGATGCTTCATAGGATCATGCCACCTCTATCTCAAATATTAAGATTAGGATTATTTATATGTATAGAATAATTTAGTAGGGTATAATACAAATAGTATATAATTTGTATATACCAACCTTTACAATTATATACACAAACATTTCATATATGCATAAGACTTGTACATGAACTTATTTCCTGTAATTATCCCATTTCATTTCACTTTTAAATTTTTCCCACAAAATTTCTAGAAGTCCTTCTAAATATTTAGCGAAATCCTCGTTTCTGATAATTTCCTTAATCAAAGATTAGATCAAAGATTAGAATATAAATTAGGGATTTTAATAACTAGTACAAGGTTAGTCTTTCGGGATATTGCCCCGAGTCCTTACAATTGGCATCAGAGCCATGCCCCGAACTTAATCGTATGTGTGGGTGATGTTCGATCCTCCAGGGTGTAAAAGGCATAGTAAAGCCCATGTAAAGCTAGTTGAGCTCTCGAGATTGACAGCAGAGTCTTGCTTCACGTAAGACGTGCCCACAAACGCGGTGAAGAGGAGTAATAGGTTGCAAGTGTTATGCTTCACGTAAGGCGTGTGCCCGCAACGCAGTGAAGAGGATCTCGATGTTGCATATGTCTTCCAGGTGTGGAGATGAGCTTACAGGAAAAATCTTTATTCGAGAGGGGGATTGTTGGGATTTGGGTCGAACAAATAGTCCTACGTCGGCTAGACATAAGAATGGTCTTGGTTTATAAAGATTTGGATTACTCCACCTAGAAAGCTAATCATTTGGGATGGTGCCCCGAGTCCTTACAAGTGGTATCAGAGTCATGCCCTGAGCTTAGTCGTGTGTGGGTGATGTTCGATTTCCCAGGGCGGCGCAAAAGGCGCAGTAAAGTTGTCTAATTGACAAATATAGTTTCTTTAAAAATTTGTGATAGCAAATTGTAGTTTACAAAATCCATGATAACTTATTGTAAACTTCTGAATGTTCATGATAGTTTCTTGTAATTTAGCCAAGCAACTTTGATGACTCACTTCTTTGACAGGGATTGAAAAATCCGGCTGTCTCATTGATAGAGCCCTTCGAATTTTGCCATGTCATATCTCCATGATGATTATATTTCTTCTCCAATTTGACGGTGATTTTCCTTTTGTTTTCACTGATCTCTTTCAGATGAATTTCTTGCTTCTACAAAACATCTTAACCTTTTCTATACCGCATTAATTGATTTCTCTCCTATCAAGAGGCAAGAAACTGAGACAAGCAATTCAAAATTAGCCTTGTAAAATTTTGTGATGCACACCTAGAATCGTACGAGCACTAACTGGACCCTTGACAACCAAAGCAGCTAGCAATTCATGAAAAATACACAGCTGGATTCAATTCAAGGAGTGATGATATAATGTGAGAGCAACGAATGATCCTTTCAGAAAGGACACATAGCATGAAAATAGGGGCCGTTTTTTGCTACAAGGGTCTGTTTTTCTTTCCCCTTTGTACCTCCCAAATTGCTAGAACGCAAGAAGAAGACAAATTGACCCCAATCAGTTCAAGCTCGCTTGTGCTATTGGTCGAGGTGGCTCAATCTTCTTCTTAGCAAAAAAAGTGATTTTTTTTTTAGTCCCTTCGGTGCTCTTTTTTAGATAGGCCAATTTGCCTTTGATTAGGCTATTAATTAACACGATTTCACGTAAGAAAAGGTCTTGGATGTGGCTCGTGAATATGATACTTGTCGGCCTAGAATTAGGTCTACGAGCCTGGTCCCAGGTTTGCTCCCATGAATTTTACAGACTGGTTTCGAAAATGAGAGCACATTTGGTGCACCGTGCAGCTCATGGCCCATCGGAAGTTTGGAACCGGTGGTTAGCTCGTCGCCACGTTGGCTCATCGGGCGCTGATGTGGGTCCCACAAGGCATTAGCAGCAAATCCGATAGTAACGAACACCACGTTGGGCTACTCTTTGAGTCAGGGAAGTAACCCGGTTATTCGAAATAGATCACGTATTTGTATTGGATACATAGAGATAGAGATAGACTTGTCTCCTTCCAAAATGATTTGAGCTCGGATCCTTCCCACTCAAATTTAACCCTCCGACATTCGAATACAAGATCTACTCCATTGAACTTGATTTATATTATTTCATGTATTTATAAATCAAAAATCAGTTTTTTTAATATTTTTTGTCCATCCATCAAGCGACGCAAAATGGACAGTCGAAAGTAGTGGGTTAGTTAGATCTATATCTTTAAACATACAAATTCTCGATCCGGCTATTTCATTATGATTTAAACATTTAAAAACCCCCCACACACACCAATTTTTGTTAAGTTTCAAAAATTTTATACCGTTAAACTAACCAACTCACTATTTAGGCCGTCCGTTTTTCCCTACTTGATGAATGGGTAAAAAGTTTTCAAAACACTTAATTTTTTGTTTATAAATACTTGAAATAATATAAACCAACTTCAACGGAGTGAATCTTTTATTTGAATGTCAGATGGTTGAATTTGAGTGGGAAGAATCCTGGTTCAAGTGAGCTTGTGAGTTTCATTGTAAGTGTTTGCGGCACCGAGAGAAGGACTTGTGAGTCCATAGAGTTCTAGTGATAACTTGTAAGAGTTGATCTACTGAGATCGGTCATAGTGAAAATCCTTCATAGTGGTGAAGCCGGGAACATAAAACAGTGGCTCGAACTTCGGAATATATCACAGTGTTTGTGATTGTTTACCCTCTCTCTACTCTACTCTCTTTTTACATACTTGCTTATTTAACTTGTTTACTTATTTGCAAGTATTCTTTGTGTTGTGATTGATATTTACAAGGTTGCTAGCAAGTAATTTTTAATTCTGCATTATTTGTCATTTAGTATATTCATCACCTATTCCCCCCTCTAGGTGATTTACAGAATTGTTCATTAAGTTTTAATTTCCACTTTTGATTAGCACATCACGTATTCACCTCCACCTCCCTTAGGTGTACGTGTATGGTATTATAGACATCGAAAATTCATGATATGACATCAGTATAAAGATTCATTGAATTATAATGGAAACACCGACGTCTTTTACTCATAAACACATCAGTATTAATTGATTAATAATCTGAAAAACTTAAACAATCTAGTTGAGACATCTATGCTCACTAACAATTTAGATGAATGGTCACATCTTTTCTTGTATTATATACAGTAGATACTACTAATACCATGTTCCATTTAAAAATTAGACTAACTTCACTCAATGAGCTGTAAGCTCACATTCTCTCAGATTTAATGTCTTTCAGAAATATACTAAGTAAGAACTGATTGAAGGCAACGACGTCACACTGGATGAACTCAGAGTACCATTCGAGTGGGGTGCACAAAACTGCTTGATTGTTTTGAATGATTTTACATATGTATTCATAAGTATATTTCATATTCTGTTGTTTAGATGTAAAATCAATAGTTGAGTTTGGATATGTGTGGTCAGAGCAAAATATATGAAGTTTTGGTTTTAATTTAGTTAGAACTTTAGATAGTTATATGGAATGAATACCAGGACGTGTGCTCTCGTGTATATGTTTTTTTTTTATTGATGTTGAGTTGAAAGTTTGTGGGAACTTATAAGTACGTGATGTCAAGCCAAAATGTGATCAAGTAGGTCATGTCAAGTTGAAATTATTGTTGCATCAAAGCAGACTCCTAATTATAGAGGAGATACTGCCGAAATTTTTGAAAAGTTCGAAGTTGATTAAGAAGATTATGAAATAAATTAATTTAATTTAGTGATTAAAAACTGAGACCATTCTTATTTGTCATAGTGATGGATGAGCTTACTAGAGCTATTCAGGATGAGATACCGTGGTGCATGCTATTTGCTGATGATATTGTCCTAATCGATGAGTCGAGAGATAAGGTAAATGCCAAATTAGAGTTATGGAGGCAAACTCTAGAATCTCGAGATTTCAGATTAAATAGGGTCAAACAGAGTATATGGAGTGTAAATTCAGTAAACAGGGAATCCGAAATTATAATATTGTGAGATTAGATGAAAAGAAATACTGATGAACAGTTACCAAAGGATGAGGAGATCGATAGTGATGTCAACCATAGGATTCAAGCCAGCTGGTTGAATTGGAGGAGCGCAACAGGAGTTTTATGTGATCGTAACATTCCGTTATGACTGAAGGGAAAGTTTTATCAGATTGCTATTAGGCCAGCTTTATTATATGGCACAGAATGTTAGGCTATAAAGCGACATCATGCCCAAAAGATGAGTGTAGCAGAGTTGTGCATGCTTCGTTGGATGTGTGGCAACACGTGGAGAGGTAAGGTGAGAGAAATGAGGATATTCGTACTAAGATAGGTGTAACCTCTATAGAAGAGAAGATGAGAGAACCGCCTATGATGGCTTGGTCATGTGTGACGTAGACCTACAGATGCACCAATCCGACGAGTAGAGCATATCAATTTAGGTCAAGTTAAAAGAGCGAGGGGAGACCGAAGAAAACATGAATGGAGGTAATACGACAAGATATGGAGGCTAAAGATCTTAGTGAAGACATATTGCTCGATAGGAATGAGTGGAGAAAGCTGATTTATGTGTCTGATCCGGCGTAATTGTCTTTTGGTTCATGTAACTTATCCCAAATACTTAGGACAAATGGCTTAGTTGTTGTTGTTGAAGTATTACAAAACGGAGACCATTACAGTTCACCATTCAAGAGTTTGAGAAAATTGGGAACTCTTTTGACCTTTTCAAATAAAAAATTTCTTTTTCTTAAAGTTTTCTCTTTGCGCTGGCACTTTATCTTCACTTTTTTGTATATAAGATACAATGCATTTTATTTAAAGTTCTGTACTGTTCCATTGTTGTTTTTGCGCCTTTTCACTTTTCCGAAGCTAAAATATCATATATTATTTAGCCCAAGTTAATTTTGCTAATGCGTGAAAAGAGTTCCACGCTTGAAAGTATTCGCCTTTGGATAAAAATTGTCTGCCATCATTAATTTTATTAGCATACATAATTAATAATCATAAAATATATATTTGATAGGATATGCAAGCTTTAGGCTCATCAATTAGCAAGAGAGAAAGTGACGTAGGAGATCAAGGAAGAAGACAACCAGCAGGTAACTTGTTGATAACGCCTCTAGCCTGACCTGTCGACAGTACTCTCAAAAGACCTGTCGATAGATTTTTACAATAAGTTTGTGGATTACAGACCTGTCGACAGTTGAAGAGAGCTGTCGACATGCCTATTAAGTATCAGTGTTTCTGATTCTGTTTAGGAGTTATTTTCTGGGTACGTATTGCATTCAAATTTGCTTTATTTCTGTTTCTTTATTTTAGTTTCTTAATTAGAGAAATACTCTTATTTTATTTGCCTATATAAAGACCATTGTATCTCAGGTTTTTATTATTGAACTTTTAATCAAAATACTTTGAGTTCTCCTCGTATTTGCTCATGAATTCGAATTGTTCTCTTAATTTGTAGATTCGGGTCATTCTTACTCGTGACTTCGAGTAGTTACTCTTACCTGTAAATCTTTTCGGTGTTCCTTAGCGATAGAACGAGATCAAGTTCGCGTACTACGTGTCCTCCGAAAGAAAGAGTTGATCATGCGAGGGAAAAACTACCTGCTTTTAGTGCTAAATTTATTACTTTAAAATGCAAATGTAGACACATATGGGAATCAAATTTGAAACATGAAGAATTTTCATAAACTTTAAAAAAAAAAAAAATGAGAGTTAAAGTTTGGAAATGAGAGAAATACGACGCAGATAAAGTTTGAAAACGATGGAGAAGATGTTCTTTATTGCAATTATGCACGCATTTAAAATCAACCATAACAAGTTTACATTTATTTTATCCTCTTAAATACAATTCCCCATGTCACACTACAACAAAACGTCACCTCAAGACTGCATTCGGGCATTGCTCCATGATCAGGATCCACAATGGTTCTTTCACTGGGCCATTCTCAGTCCCACTTCCACGAGTGCCCATTAGCCCGAGGGAGTGATCCAATGAGGCTGGGACTGCGGGGCCCACATGAGTTGGCCCATGGATCAAGATACGAAACTGCAGTCAGAGAGAGAGAGAGAGAGAGCCGGCGGTCAATGCGGTACCGTATAATATTTGTTTAGGCGGAGGATGTCACGCCCTTGGCTTCGGGGCATAACGCCCCGCCACTCTCTCTCTCCTCGCTAAATCTGCTGTTGGTGTCATTTTATTTTTCCGGTTCTTTGTGTCTAACGAGGCACCGCCCCACTGCCACCGCACGTGCGCACGTGATCCGGCCGCTTCCCCAAGTCCCCCCAACCCGTTTCTTTACCCCTCAGCCGTCAGAATCACAGCCTCGGCCCCCTCCATTTACCAAACTGCCCCCCCATCCCCTCAATCCCCGCCCCGAAAAGCTGGTCACCACCGTAATTTTCCCAGACTAAATGAGCCTAGGAGGCTAGGACCACTGCCCCGTACAAAAGGTAAAAGCAAACCAATTTGCCGTCTCATATACATTTTATTTAATTTAAATTTTTTTTTGACAGGAAGTAGTAATTGCCAGACAAGTTCCACCCAAAACCCTCGCCTGCCCTTGTCCTCACCTTCTCTCTCCTCACCTTCTCTCATCAGTCATCAGTGCAGATGTGAGAGAGTTACTAAACTTTGAGCTGAAGACAAAGGTTACAAGAGGAGTAGAGTTAGAGTGAGTGAGAGAGATGGTGGGCTCAGTAGGAGGAGGAGGAGGAGGAGGAGATAACAGTAGGAGCAAAGAGGCAGTGGGGATGATGGCTCTCCACGAGGCCCTCAGGAACGTCTGCCTTAACTCCGACTGGACTTACTCTGTCTTCTGGACCATCCGCCCTCGCCCGTAAAGCTCTTAACTGTTCCCCACCTTGTTTGCATCAAAACCCCTAAAACTTCATTTTATTGGCCCATTTGTGCAGGAGGTGCAGAGGGGGGAACGGTTACAAAGTTGGAGATGACAATGGTAGCTTGTAAGTACTCAAGTTTTTTTAAAAGTTTTTTTTTTTTTTAAATCTGTTTGTGAAAGTTTCATGACTGGCTGGCAACCACCTGACTGACGTCAACGGTCACAGGATGTTGATGTGGGAGGATGGGTTTTGCCGGACGAGGATGGCGGAGTGCCTGGAGGAGATCGACGGTGAGGATCCAGTGAGGAAGGCATTCAGCAAGATGTCCATTCAGCTGTATAATTACGGAGAAGGGTGGGTGCTTGGTAGGTGTTTTTTTTAATTTACTAATAATAATAACCAAAAAAAGGAAAACAATAATTAATGGGTCCTAATAGAAATTTTGGTTGGCTAATTAATTGTGTGCTAATTTTGATTGTTTGATTTGATTTTGGGGGGCATTGCAGGCTGATGGGCAAGGTGGCATCTGATAAGTGTCACAAATGGGTGTTCAAAGAACCTTCTGAATGCGAGCCCAACATCTCCAACTACTGGCAGAGCTCTTTTGATGCTGTATGTAGTTTTTGTTGTACACACAGTAGCTGTTCACCACTTCTCGAGAGAGAGATTCTAGTGTGTGTGTGCAGCCTTACAGTCTTTTGTTTGCATCAGATCTGTACCTGTAAAAAGAAAAGGGGGAATTTTATGGTTTTTCCCTCTTTCGATCATTTACTACCCGCTACCCTAGAAAACCAGTGCTAACAACAACAACACGAGAGATTTTCTTTCTTCTTTTTTTTATCAGTGGCCAGCAATAACAACAGCCACTTTTTGTTGTTTTGTCATTGCAGCTTCCCCAGAGTGGACTGATCAATTTGCTTCTGGCATCCAGGCAATCACTCTCAATCTCTTACTTTTGCCCTTGTTTTTCTTTCTCTCTTTTCTTTCAATCTTGAATTTTTCTTCTTTTGACTGATCAGACTATAGCTGTGATCCAAGCTGGTCATGGACTCCTCCAACTCGGCTCGTGCAAGATTGTAAGCATCAATCATTAGTGTCATCCATTTTTCATTTTTTTTTTCTCTTTGTTAAATTCTCGCGAGCTTATTTGAACTAATTTGATTCAGATACCAGAAGATCTTCACTTCATTCTGAGAATGAGGCACATGTTCGAGTCACTCGGATACCAATCAGGCTTCTTCCTCTCACAGCTCTTCTCCTCTCCGCGAACCAACTCCCTTCCTCCTCCTCCGCCCCAATGAAGCAAACCCCGACACGGCCGCCGCCTCCGATCTTCAACTGGACTCACCCGCCTCTGCCTTCAACCACCCAAATCCCCCCGTCGAGCTTCCACCCTTCTCCTCAGCTCGGCCTGCTGGCCAAGGACAACCCGCACCTCTTCCTCCAGCTCCCCCGCGGCGGCGGCGGGCCCCACCCTGATCACGGCCCGATGGACGGCATGATGCCGGAGCACGAGCCCGACCTCAAGTGGCCCAATGGCTTGTCCTTCTTCACTGCTCTCACGGGCCGGACCGACCAGGCGAAGCTCCTCTTTGGGGGCATGAGGGGTTGGGGAATGAGAGCAAGGGTCAGATTCATCATCATCATCATCCTCCTTGTTATGGCGGGAAAGAACATGCATTCAAGCTCGCAGTTGAACCTGTGCGCTGCGAGCTCGCAGTTGAACCTGTGCGCTGCGAGCTCGGAGGAAGGGAACAACAATGTGGGTGAGAGCAATAATAACACGGAGGATTACTTGGGACTGGAGAGCCATTCGAACAAAGCTTGGAAGATGGAGACCAGCAAGTTCAAGAGGAGCTTCACGATGCCCGCGAGGATGGCCACCTCCTCGTCTTCGTCTTCCCTCGATCAGCACCAGAATCATCAGCGGCATGATGGGACTCCGCCGCCGCAAGGTGTGGAGTATAGGAGCTCTGAGGCTGGGATGTACTCTGATATCATGGAGACGTTCTTAGAGTGAGCAGTGAGCTGAACAGAGTGATAGTTGTACTGAGTGAGTGGGTGGGTGAGTGAGCGAGAGAGAGAGACTAGAGACTTTGATGGAATAATGTGTCGTGTGATCTTAGTTAAATCAAGTCTATCTCCAACATGGCTCACGCTCAGAAACTGCTTGCATGTCTTATGTCTTGCAAGAATCTAAGATTTTTTTTATTTTTTTTTTATGCTTTCGAGTAAATGAGGTGGATAAAATGAAAATGTGTCTAAAATTGTGACTCTCCCCAAAGAAGCACTCTTTATCAGTAGTTTAAATTTTTCTGAAGGGTACTCACCTCTGTCCAAATGCTATTCATTACATTTGTTATGATAAGCAAGAAAAATAGTAATTTTTAGTATGAAATAAAAAATTTAAACGTGTGACTTTTGCCCTGTGAAGGTTATTTACAATATGTTGGTTTTAACAAGATTTGAACTAATATTTCTTTTGTTCAGTTCACCACGTATTTTTGATACATACTATTCAGAATTGAAATTTTGAACTGGTGACCTTCATGTTCCGTTGACATGAGTATTACCAACTCCTCCCCGCACTAAAATGCATTAGTTAGTCCCTTACATCCTTAGGTAATAATTTTCTACACACTCTGATAATATCTGGCAAATTAAATGTCTTTCAGGTACTATTCAAACCTTGATCACTGTATCAAAACACTGAAATGGTGACGTGATTTGAGAGATTATTGTGTGTGATTTGAGAGATTATTGTGTTTTACTTTGCAATCACGTTGATGATGCAAGCTTAACAAGGTCATATACTTGAGCTCGTCTATTTTGCGCCTACTTGATGGATGTGAAAAAAGTATACAAACTATATGATTTTTATTTTTAATTATTTGAAATAATGTAGATCAACTTTAACGGAGTGAATCTTACGTTCAAATGTCATATGATTGTATATGAGTTGGAAAGATTCAGTCTCGAATCCTTCTGGAATGACACATGTCTCTCTCTACAAGGAGAAGGAGAAGGAATCTCCTCCTCTCAATTTATAAGTTGTGGACGAAGTGATCAATGTTTAAGAGTTGTTGATGATTAAATGGAAACAAAATAGAGAAAAAAAGGTAACGACGTTTGCGAGAGCTAACAATCAACAAGCTCACTAGCTCCTTAATTCACTCTTCCAAACTCTTTAATTGGCTTTTGTGACTTTTAATTAGCATATCTGTCTTGAGGAAATTGTGCCTGTTTCGCAAAACTTCTATCTTAAAGAATAATGTATATGCGTGATGTATGATGATGCATGGAGCATTGGAGCTATCACTTTGAAACCATGCAATATTTCTCTCTGCATCACTTTCAGTAACAGATTTGAGTGTATGTTGAAAGATGTGTAGTTTAGCCCTGATCACAATAGTGGTGGCTTTCGCCTCCGCTCATCCTTTTGCCGAGCAACGTGCAATCGAATTTTTTCCTCTAAATAACAATTGTCACTTTATCTACGCATTGTAGTGACACGAGGCCAATTTATTCCGTGGATTTTATCGATACAATTGCCAACTCAGGAGAGTCCTGGCTCACACAACTAAAGCTGCGGTTTGGAACAGAGTGTATTATCTTTTGCAGGGTCACTTGCTCACCATCACCTGGACCGAGGAGCTTCGCAGTAACAACTCACTATTTAGGTCATCTGTTTTTCCTTACTTGATGCATGGGCAAAAGCATTTAAAATACTTAATTTTTAGTTTATAAATAATTGAAATAAATATAGATCAACTTCAATGAAATGAATCTTGTATTCAAATTATGTATGATTGTATTTAAGTGGAAAAAATTCGGCTTCTAATCCATCCTTCCGGAACTACACAAGTCTATCTCTCTCCCTCACCACACACATATATATATATATATCCCACTCAAATACAACCTCCGATATTCGAATAGAAGATCTACTCTGTTGAAGTTCATCTATATTATTTCAAGTTTCTATAAATAAATAAAAAATCAAGTGTTTTAAATATTTCTTGCTCATCCATCAAGCAGCGCCAAATGGACGACCAAAAGTAGTGAGTTAGTTAAATCTATATTTTTAGACATACAAATCTCGATCCGACCTTTTGATCATTATCTAAACATTTAAAAACATTTACAAACCAGGTTTCAAATGTTCTACATCGTTAAACTAAACAACTCATAATGTAGACCATCCGTTTTTTTCCTACTTCATGCATGGGCAGAAAATATTCAAAACACTTGATTTTTGATTTATAGATACTTGAAATGATATAGATCAATTTCAACAGAGTGGATCTTCTATTCGGTTAATGTATGACTGGTATTTGAGTGGGAAGGATTCGACCTCCAATCCTTCCGAAAATGACACAAGTCTATTTCTCTGTATATATATTGTTAAGGAACTTGATGATGATTGATTATGGTACCTACATGATGATTTTGACATTCCAACCTTTAGGGCCACGACCAATTGTCAATCACAAAGGCGAAGTGTGCCTACTGCGTCACACATATAGAGCCATACCATACATGCAGATCCTTACTTGTTGATTTGGGAGTATTTTAAGTTTTCAAACTTGGTCTAATAGAGCAGGTACGGTAGGCGATTTAGTTTAAGTCATCAGATTAGCAGTCTAATTAAGTAGTCAGGCCCATAAATACAAATAATATAAGTTATATAAATGCCTAGTTAATTGTTATTTAAATGTTGAGAACTTCATCGGCAAACTTCAAGTTCGTGCAGGGTTGACTGCTGACTCAGCTTTTTATAAAGAGAGAATAAGATTTGAAGAACTACAACTATGTACTCAGGGCCGGTTCTGAGATTTAAGGAGCCCCGTGTGAAAAGTGAACAAAGAATTAAGGGTGGCAATTGGGTCGGGTCGGATCTAATTGGGTCAGGTCTTATACGGGTCGACCCATAATCGGGTCGGGTCAACCCAACCCGATTATTTATACGGGTCAAAAATTCAAACTCAAACCCGATCTGGTATTTTGTGGGTGACAAATGCTTGACTCTCAAATGAGTCAAAGTTCTATACCATTGAAACATAAGAAAATAATAATTAAACTATGCATGTGAGATGGCAAAATCATATATTTTTAGTGTAATTAAGACTGCGACCAAGGTAGCAGTCCTCAGAAAAAGACTGCGATCTTGGTCGCAGTCCTTAGAAAAGACTGCGACGTAGCAGTCCTCAGAAAAAGGTTGCGACATTTGTCACAGTCTTTAGAAAAGACTGCGACCATGGTAGCAGTGCTCAGAAAAAGACTGCGACCTTGGTCGCAATCCTTAGAAAAAACTGCGACCATGGCAACAGTCTTCATAAAAATACTGCGACTTAATCACTGTCCTCATAAAAAACTGCGATCATGGTACCAGTACCTAAACTTGTGGTTAAAATTCAGCCACATTGCGCCAGTTGAGAGAGTCTCTCTCAGCTGGCGGCTGAGTCTCCGAATTGCCCCCCTACACAGAGTCTTTTTTTTATATACTTATAAAAAATATCAATCAACACAAGCGTCAAAAAGTATCATCGAAAAATTGTCCTCCTCACATTTTTAGCTGCAAATTCACTAACTAAGTCTTTAACATCAATTTTATCTATAAAATCATTTTCAATAGATATCAAAGCTAGTCCATTTAGTCTTTCTTGTGACATGGTCGATCTCATATAAGATTTTAATAATTTTAATTTTGAAAAACTTCTTTCTGCAGACGCCACTGTAACAGGTATAGTCAATAATATTCAATAAGCAATACATGCATTTGGAAAACAATTTCGTATTTTTAAGAAATTTAGTATATCAATAGTCGTCTTTGTTTCTTTTAGTAAAACCTCCCGTAAGATTTTTAGTTCTCCAAATAAATCTTTCCCATCAAGATCAGAAAACATTTCATGTTTTAAAATAATTTCAAGATGATCACAGCAATCTTTCAAATGATTATTGTCCAATGAATTTAACTTCTCTGAACCAAACAAAAATTCAAAAATATCTTCATATGCTTTATATTGCTCAAATCTTTTCTTAAGTGAACCAATAGTTTGATCTACAATATATAAGAAATAATTTATTCTAAAAGATTCTTCAACTGATTGCGTTGTTTCTTCATTAACATTCTCGTCAAAATGTCTTTTTCTACGAATTTGACGTTTTACTTGAAATACGGGATCAATTTCCATTTCAATAGCAATTTCTTTAGCAGTAATCATAGCTTGTGTGAACCCAATTTCTCTATAGTTCTCAAAAAAACTAATCAACTCTTTTACTTGATCTATCGCAATATCAATAAGCATATCTTTAGATTGTAAAGATTTGCTAACTAAATTAACAGCGAACAATATCTCATACCAAATAATCATGCCTAATAAAAATTCAAAATTTTCAAGTTCATGTGTTGCTAAAGAATCAGCTTCACTTCTTATTTTGGAGTCATTATCAGTTTATGCTAACTGAAGTAAAGCTTCTCTTATTTCAAGTACTTGAAATCTAATTGCTTTAACGCTTTCGACGTGACTTTCCCAACGTGTCGCTGACAATGGCTTCATAGTTAAACCTTTTACATTGTTTATTAAAATTTGCCATCGCTTTGTAGAGTGAGAAAATAATGTATAAATACGTTGTATCACTCCAAAAAAATCTTTTGCTTTACCACAACAATTTGCAATATCACAAAGTGTTAAATTAAGACTATGACAACCGCAAGGTGTGTACAATGCTCTAGGATTTATATCAAGTAATTTTTTTTGTACACCTTGATTTCTCCCTCTCATATTAGACCCATTATCGTATCCTTAACCTCGTACATCATCAATATCAAGATTAAGAATTTTTAGCACATCTTGCAATTCTTCAAAAAGTCCTTGTCCAGATGTATCATTAACTTTAAAAAATCTATAAAAAATTCTTCTATTTTTATCGGGTTTGTAAAAACATCGACACATCGTAATATTAAAGTCATTTGTTCTTGATGACTTGCATCCGAAGTACAATCAAGTATTACTGAAAAATATTTAGCTTTTTCAATTTTTTGAATTATTGCACTTTTGATTTAGAAGCTAACATATTTATCAATTCATTTTGGATGTTATGACCAAGATAATGATAATGAATTTCATCATCGTCAATACGTCGAACGTGTTCTTTCATTACTGAATCCCACTATGCAATCATTTCAATTAGGCCTAAAACATTTCCATTATCATTTTGATAAATTCTCTCATTTGTTCCTCGAAATGCCAAGTTATGTTTAGCAAGATATTTCACAAAAGAAATTATTCTTTGTAATACTTTTTTCCAATGTTCCTTCTCTTTATTAATTTGCTCTTGAATATATTTATCGATTGTTTCATTTTTCTTTAATCTTATGCGTAAATCTAGCCAAGTGCTCATGTTAGTGATGTGCTCATTAGTTGTTTCATGTTCTTTAAGCCTAGAACTAAGATGTATCCAATCATTAAATCCTTCATTTACTAACTGACTTTTTTGAAAACCATTTTTAAATAATTTACAACAGAAACAGAATACTTTATCGATATCTTTTGAATAAACTAACCATTCCCTATCACGTTTCTCTCCATTCAATAAATATCGAGTGTAAAATGTCGAAGAGAAACATCTTCCTAATTTATCTTTGGGACCTTTTTGGACTAATATGTCTCTAATAGGACCATTTTCCACTAATAGATCTCTAGAATTTGTGTCAAGATTAGCCCAAGTTCTTGGATCATAAATATTCAAATTCATGATAATGGAATGATCTGGTTGTTCATTGCATAAAATATTTTCATTTTCATTATCATTTTCATTCACATTCTCATTCTCATTTTCATTCACATTCTGTCCTAAATCATTAACATTTTCATTCTCAGTCTCATTCTGGCCTAAATTATTAATGTTTTCATTTTCAATTGAATTTTCAACTAAATTTTGTGTTTCTTTAACAATGAATTTATCAAGAGCTCCACTCTGAGATTGGACAAATTGCTCAATTTTTCTTTTTTTATTGCGTTTATCAGATCCAGAAGGGTACTTTCTAGGAGGCATTTTCATAATAAATAAGTATTATTATAATTAAATTGAAAGAAGTTTAAAAGATTCAAAACAATATAACCTGATTTGAAGCTTTGAATAGTGAGCTGCTTGGTGAAGAAAATGAGTTGAATATGAAAGAAAATCCTGAGAAGAAAAGAGAGAAAATTAATATAAGTCTGATATTTAATGCTTCTTGTTTAACATCCATATTGTGATTGCAGAAACATGCCAAGCAAAACCAAGCTAATCGGATGAAAAATCAGCATGGTCATATTATGATAGAGAGACAGTGATAATCTGATACAGGATAATGAAAAAACAAAAATTAAAATTAAAATTAACAAGCAAATAGAAAGAAATTCTCAAGGATTACATGATTACATCAAAATTAAAAGACCTAAAGGGGTTGCTACCTTGTTGATTTTCTCTTTTATTTTATGTTTCGATTCTCTGAGGAAAAACAAAGAGGTGCAGTTTAAGACTTGAGAGTTGAGACTTGAGAGAGAGAGAGAGAGAGAGAGAGAGAGAGGCCAGATTCAGAATAGGAGAGAAGACTTGAGAGTCTGGGACTTGAAAGAGAGAGAGAGAAGCAATAAAGAGAGAGAGAGGTGGGAACTGAGGATTTGTATGATTCATGATTGGTTCTGGTTGGTAGTAGGCAAAGCTGAAGAGACGAAAAGTGAAGGCTGCGTTGTGAAGACGAAGAGACGCAGGACTTTAATTTTCAGTTTTTTTTAACACCCTATAATTTGCTCTAATTTTTTTTTTACTAGTGGGTCGAGATGTTGACTTCAGTCTCCAGGGCCCCCCAAACTTGGGGGCCCTGTGCAGCAGCACCGGATGAACCGCATCTGGGCCGTGCCTGTATGTTCGTACGTTTAGGCTTGTTTGGCTTCGATGTTTTCTAAATTATAGTTAATTAGAGATTTGTAACACTTCCGTTTGTAATTCTATGACTGTAGTTTTCTAAGCTGTGATTCTAGTTACATTTTCTCGAATAAACGGTGAAAGATTTCCACTTGTGCCGTTATATAACATTATAATGAAATGGTTTTATTGACTTTACAGGTTGTTTGAACAAAAAATGAAGTTATTTTTTGACTAATTAAAGCCATACAAGAAACAATAAGCAACATTGACTGAGAGAGAATGAGAAACACATAGTACATGAGTTTCATGAATCTTTTACTAATCGAAAAGAAACATACAAGAAAATGCAAAAGATAAGAGAAGCTGAAGGGTTTTATATTGACCTTTTGGAATTAAAAGTATTTCAATTTGTTGTTTAAGAAAAATAAAAATTCTATTTTACTGGCCTTCTATAAATCACAATCAAGCTAAATTGTTTTATAGATAACAACCGTTAAAAAACATGCAAACGGGATAAAAGCTCTCAAACTATGGGTCTGTTGGTTGTCGTAATTGGCCGTAATTCATAAGTCGTAATTGGTAAAATCTTTTACAGTTATAAATGAGTTACATGCATGTAATTTTTACGGTATTTGGTTGGTAATATAAACTTGTAAGTGAGAAAATGTATTATATTTTACGGTGTTCGGTTGTCGTAATGTGTAAGTCATAAGTGAAAAAGTTGACCCCAAAATTAACTATTTGGTAATTTAAAAAATTTAATATTACAAATAAATATTAAAAATATTAAATATTAAAAAATTTAATATTAACAGAAAAAAATAATACAAATGTGTATGATCACAAAAGTAACTGTAATTGGACTGTAAGTGAGTAGCAATTGGGTTGTAAGTGAGTGGTAGTGGAGTTGCGTAAGTCTTACGAATTACGGTTCAAACAAACATCGTAATTGTAATTGAGTTATAAGTCATTTACGAATTAGGAACTTTTACGCCTTTTACGACGAAACTATTGGTTTCTGCTTAACAGGAATCAATCTGACAACTAATCAAGATCACTGAGATATCAACAATCTAATTGGCCAGGTCGTCAAATATCAGGTGGGAGGTTTTCCGTTCAATAGAACGTTCCTTAATTTAAGAACCACCTTTCAATTTCCTTCCTTGGTTAAACACCAATTAGACTGAATCTAAATCAGTCTCGATATACTGTAAAGTATATCCCCTGTATAAATGACTTAATCCACTTATACAGTATTTGGAGTGAGGTACGCTTAGAGCGAATCTCCTTAAGACAATTACGTCCTCCGCACCGGTGCTAACGGGATAATGGACGCTGGTCTCCGAAGATACAACACTCCTTCACGGTATTTGGATAGCACTACCAAATCACCGTACGGTCGAACCGTAGTCAACAGTACCTTCACAGGATCGTTGAAGCAGTGGTACAAGGACAAATTTCGGATGAATATTTGCCTTTACTTTGGAGTAGCACCCACTGTTGAAGACGAAGGAAGGTTGAAGAATATTCTTCTTCAGAAGTCCCTGATTCAAACAACAATTCTATTAAAAGAATCTGTTGAATTTCCTGAGCCCTCTTTCAGAACGAATTTTGCAGAATCGCCTTTGGAAGTTGCTTCGGATTCTCACTTCTCGCTGGAAGTCGCTTTGGAACTCTACTTCCTAGTTCAGAACGCAGACTTGCTTCTGCTTCAAAACTTAGATAGAAAGAGAGAGAGAGAGAGAGAGAGAGAGAGTTGTTTGCTGTTGGTGTGTTGGTGTCTTTCAATTGAGAGATGGGAGCGCTTTATATAGCGCTCCAGGAGGGGCCAACAGGTTCGAACCCAACGAAAGGTTGCAACGGTTCGGTCTGAACCGTTGCAACGGTTCGACCCAACAGTCGCACCTGTTGGCTGTCAACTAGTTGCGACCGTTGGCTGTCCAACTGGAGCTTTGGATCCGGATAGCGGGTCGGGTCTCGGAGCGGGTAGCGGAGCAGCCCATACCCTTGAGATCTGATTCAAAAAGAACCAGGTAGGGTAGGAACCTGAACCTGAATCCAGACCCAGACCCGGACCCCGAGCCCGAACCCAGCCGGGCACCGGCACCTGCCGCCGCCGCCGCCAGCGGCGGCGCGCGTGCGCGCGCATGTACACATGTGCGGGCGGGCATAGATCCCTCCCAATCGCGCGCGAAAACTCCAAGTACCCAAAGGGCACGCCCTTTGTTCTCAATTTTCTCTATTTATACACCACAAACTTCCATCCCATGGCCAATGTGGGACTAAATGCTTTTAGCTACCTTTAGTCCCGTTTTGACTTTGAATTAGGCAATCTTTAGACTTGAATATCTCATTCATTCGAAGTCGGAATTGAACATGTGAATATACCACGTTCATCCCCAATGAAAGGAGAACACACTCCAACCATCATCCAATTGATTCGATCAACGAATCTCGCCATAATTCAACTCGAAGATTCATACTTATATTCTTCAATTCCAACAATCCCCCATAATGAATGGAGATTCAAGGAAATGACACACAAAGAGACTGACTCTATTGTGAAAAGTACTTGAGAAAGAAATTGCATAAGGATAGGTGAACTAGGTCTTGAACCTTCCATAGCGAAAGTTTTATCGGACTTACTGGCTAATCAGTGAACTAGGTCTTGAACTGTTAGCCGTTAGTGTAAGTCAAGTCAACAAGCTTCACACAGTGACTTTCCAAATTAACTTTGGTTCTCGGTTGTGTCCGTTTTGGCCCTGGACATTCTTGGTCTCAGAGAGTATCTTTAGGGAATAACAGCCTCCATAGAAATTCCAAAAGAGCCGACCCAACTCTATACTCACATAGGTGATGGACCTATTAAGAGTAGTCTACTCTACTCCACTTGTTTAGTAACAAGATATAGGCATCATTAAAAGCGTTAAGCTTATCATTAATCCACTTGTAGAAAAGCACTTATGTGCACCTTAGGAATGGATTGGAGTCAAGCTCCCAAGTGCTTACTTGCTGAGTCAATCATAACTAGTTTTTCCTCTTGAACTTAGTCCGTGGGATCTCCAGTCGCTAAGTGAGGTTTCCATTAAGCTGACTCAGTAAGGTTAGGCTTTTAGACTCATTCCCCTCGATGCACAGTTTATACGCTCTCCACTTAAACCTTTAGTAAGCGAATCCGCTAAATTATCCTTTGACAATACAAAGTCAATTGAGATAATTCCATTTGAGAGCAACTGCTTCACGGTATTATGTCTGCGACGAATATGTCTAGACTTACCGTTGTATATAACATTTTGTGCCCTAGATATAGCTGCTTGATTATCACAGTGTATACATATAGCGGGCACTGGCTTTTGCCATAATGGTATATCTTTTAAGAATTGTCGAAGCCATTCTGCTTCTTCTCCGGCCTTATCTAAGGCTAATAATTCCGATTCCATAGTGGAACGGGCAATACATGTTTGCTTAGAAGACTTCCATGATACCGCTGCTCCTGCTAGAGTAAATACGTATCCGCTAGTTGATTTTGATTCCTCAGAATCTGCAATCCAATTAGCATCACTGTATCCTTCCAGTACAGGTGGATACTGTCCATATCTCAAAGCATATTTCTTGGTATGTTATACGTAACCCAATACTCGTAGTAGAGCGGTCCAATGTAGATCACTAGAATTGCTAGTGTATCTACTTAACTTGCTTACAGCGTAAGCAATATCGGGTCTAGTGCAATTCATCAAATACATTAGACTTCCGATAATCTGAGAATACTCCAACTGACGTATTCCAGTTCCTATAATCTTATGAAGGTGGATGTGTGGGAGAAAAGGATTTGTATTTTCCTTTATCCCATGATTCTTGAATCTTTCTATCATCTTATCCACGTAGTGAGATTGAGATAGACTGATTCCATCTGGTGTTCTGGTGATTTTTATTCCTAAAATTACATCAGCAACCCCCAGATCCTTCATGTCAAAACTGTTGGATAACATTTGTTTAGTGGACTTAATAATCTCAATATTAGTCCCAAGTATCAACATGTCGTCTACATAAAGACAAACAATGATACACGCATTTCCAACTGTTTTCGTGTAAACACACTTATCGCATTCATTGATAGTGAATCCATCTTTGATCATGACACTATCAAATTTCTCATGCCATTGTTTTGGAGCCTGCTTTAAACCGTATAAGGATTTTACCAATTTACACACCTTGTGTTCTTGGCCCTTGACTTTAAATCCTTCAGGTTGCTCTATATATATCTCTTCATTTAATTCACCATTTAAGAATGTGGTCTTGACATCCATTTGATGGATATATAAGTTCTACAATACTGCTATTACGATCAATATCCGAATGGACGTTATTCTTGTTACTGGTGAATAAGTATCGAAGTAGTCAAGTCCTTCTTTTTGTCGATAACCCTTGGCTACTAATCTAGTCTTGTACTTATCGATAGATCCATCGGGTTTTAATTTTCGTTTGAAAATCCACTTACACCCAAGGTTTACTGCCAGGAGGCAAGTTTACCAATTTTCAAATATGATTACTTAGTATGGATTCTATTTCGCTATTTATAGCTTCTTTCCACATTTGTGCTTCTGGGGTTGACATAGCCTCTTTAAATGTTTGAGGCTCGCTTTCAATAACGTATGCTATGAAATCTGGACCAAAAGATTTTGAGATTCTAGATCTCTGACTTCTTCTTGGTTTAGTTTTCGCATTAACAATTGGTTTCTCGGGGCTTTCGTCCCTGAACGCCATCTCGTGTGTTCTTTTCCCAGAAGTCTTATCTGCTTCCCGTTTGTATGGAAAGATTCTTCAAAGAACACAGCATCTCTAGATTCAATAATCATGTTTACATGAATATCTGGTATCTCTGATTTATGAACCAGAAATCTGTAGGCACTACTATTCAAGGCGTAGCCTATGAATATGCAGTCCATAGTTTTTGCTCCCAACTTAGTCTTTTTAGGTAATGGTGCTAGCACTTTTGCAAGGCACCCCCACATTTTGTGGTAATGGTAGGAAGGTGTCCTTCCATGTCATAACTCGAATGGTATAAGACCAAGTTTCTTGTGGGGTACTCTATTTAGAATATAATTTGCAGTTAATAGAGCTTCCCCCCACAAGTTCTGCGGAGCTCCAGAACTTACGAGCATGGAATTAACCATCTCCTTCAAAGTTCTGTTCTTCCGTTCAGCAATTCAATTCTGCTGAGGAGTGTATGGTGCTGTAGTTTGATGGATTATACCAAAATTAGCACATAACTCACTAAAATCATTTGATTCATATTCTCTGCCTCTATCAGATTTTAGAATCTTGATTTCTTGTTGAGTTAATTCTCAACTTCGGCTTTATATGTTATAAACATATTTATTGCCTCATCCTTACTGTTTAAAAGATACACATAACAGTATCTTGTACAGTCATCGATAAAAGTAATGAAATACTTTTTACCGCCTCTAGTTGGCATAAATTTCAAGTCACACAGATCGCTATGAATTAACCCTAAAGGTTCTGTATTTCGATCAATTGAGTGAAATGAATTTTTCGCCAATTTGGCCTCAAAACAAATCTCACACTTGCGAATTTCTTCCAAGTTGAGTTAGGAATATATCCCAGATTAGACAAGTTCTTTAAAAACTTGTAATTTACATGCCCTAATCTAGCATGCCACAAATTAGGAGACTCAAGCAAATAAACAGAAGATTTTCCTTTATTTATAAGCTTTGGGTACAAATACACAAACTTTTTATCTACCACTGCAACATTGGCTTTAAAATGTCCATCAATAAGATAACCTTTTCCCACATACATCCCTCCCTTAGTAAGTACAAATTTATCTGATTCAAATACCATTCTAAATCCTTTCTTACTAAGTATTGATCCGGAGATTAAATTCTTGCGGATGTCTGGAACATGAAGCACATCGTTAAGAGTAAGCTCTTCCCCGATGTCCACTTCAGGATGACCTTGCCCTTTCCTTCAACCTTTGAGACGGCTGAATTTTTCATGAATAGTTGCTCATCTTGCTCCAGTATTTGATATTCAGAGAATAATAATTTCTCAGAGCAGATGTGCCGAGTAGCCCCAATGTCTACCCACCAATCCTTATTGTTGGTTGTGAGATTCACTTCTGACACCACAGCTGAAAGGCTTGGAGACTCATGGTCGGTCAAGTTTGCCTGTGAGTGGCTTTTCTTGTTCTTTTTGAGACGGCTACGACATTCATTCGCCTTATGCCCCTCTTTATTGCAGATGTAGCAGGTTCTCTTGAAGCGCATGTTCTTGTCTTCTTGGACCTTGCCTTTGTACCCTCAGGAAGTCTTCTTCCGCTTTAAGCCTTTGGAAGTAGACGCTTTCCCCTTTGAGTCTTCGATCACATTGGCTTTTTCTTCGTAGGAGTTCTTACTGCTCCTTTTCTCGGACTTTCTGTTGTCCTCCTCGATTCGAAGCCTCACAATGAGATCTTCCAACTTTAACTCCTTTCGCTTGTGCTTCAGGTAGTTCTTGAAATCTCTCCACGCAGGTGGGAGTTTCTCCACGATAGTAGCCACCTGAAAAGTTTCAGGAAGAATCATACCTTCGGCTTCTATCTCGTGCAAGATAAGTTGGAACTCTTGCACCTGACTGATTACAGTCTTGCTATCCACCATTTTGTACTTCAGAAATCGTCCTACGATGAACTTCTTGGTACCAGCATCCTCAGTCTTGTACTTCTTGTCAAGACTGGCCCATAACTTCTTTGCCGTAGTGATAGGACTGTAGACATTGTAAAGAGAGTCATCCAGTCCATTTAAAACATAATTTCGGCAAAGGAAGTCACTTTGTGTCCAAGCATCGACTGCAAGGACTGAGTTCCGATCAGTTCCGGGTTCTGGTGGATCCTCCTATATGAATTTGGCCAGATGAAGAGTGGTCAAGTAGAAGAGCATCTTCTGTTACCATGTCTTGAATTCTGTGCCATCAAATTTTCCTGGCTTCTCCGGCTTCGGGTTAGGAAGTGGAGTAGGCATCAAAGCTTGGAGCGGCATGTTTGTTGCCTTGCTTGAGCTATCTTGATTTGTCTCAGACATTTTCTGCAAGTTCAAGCAGAACAGAAGTAAGAAATGATAATTGTCTTAAGATTGTTGGTTTCTGCTTAATAGGAATCAATCTGACAACTAATCAAGATCACTGAGATATCAACAATCTAATTGGCCAGGTCGGCAAATATCAGGTGGGAGGTTTTCCGTTCAATAGAACGTTCCTTAATTTAAGAACCACCTTTCAATTTCCTTCCTTGGTTAAACACCAATTAGACTGAATCTAAATCAGTCTCGATATAAAGTATATCCCCTGTATAAAGGACTTAATCCACTTATACAGTATTTGGAGTGAGGTACGCTTAGAGCGAATCTCCTTAAGATAATTATGTCCCCCGCACCGGTGCTAACGGGATAATGGACGCTGGTCTCCCAAGATACAACACTCCTTCACGGTATTTGGTAATATTTGTCTTTACTTTGGAGTAGCACCCACTGTTGAGGACGAAGGAAGGTTGCTTCTGCTTCAAAACTCAGATAGAAAGAGAGAGAGAGAGCCCAATCGCGTGTGAAAACTCCAAGTACCCAAAGGGCACGCCCTTTATTCTCAATTTTCTCTATTTATACACCACAAACTTCCATCCCATGGCCAATGTGGGAGTAAATGCTTTTAGCTACCTTTAGTCCCGTTTTGACTTTGAATTAGTCAATCTTTAGACTTGAATATCTCATTCATTCGAAGTCGGAATTGAACATGTGAATATACCACGTTCATCCCCAATGGAAGGAGAACACACTCCAACCATCATCCAATTGATTCGATCAACGGATCTCGCCATAATTCAACTCGAAGATTCATACTTATATTCTTCAATTCCAACAGAAACAAACAGCCCTTAAACTATAATTTGCTTTATTTAATTTCTGAACTTAATATGACATAACTTGGTGCAATAAAGATTTGAACATAAAATTACTCATCTCAAGAGATTTTATCACAACGGTGCTACAACACTTACAGGCACAATTTACTCGACTGGGACAAAACAAAGTCGGGAGACTGAAAAGGAAAACTGGTAATCCACAGGAATTTGGTTAACAAATGGGAAAACATCAAAAAAATTTTAATGCATCGAACTTTGTTCTCGATTCATTTTCTGAGTTTTATAATCTGTTGCTCTCTGCGTCAAATAGGATACATAAGTGATTACTGATCAAAGGAGGTGCGCCTCCGAGTGCATTGGGATTCCTTGTGCAATGAATAGCGATGAGTTGGCACTTGCTCCCAAGGTAATAATCAATTGTCACACCCACATTATTCAAATGGAGCATTGGATCGAAGCACACGTGTGGATCACGTTGGGGTTGTCGATTTGTGATTACTTGGATTGAAGCACACGTGTGGATCACGTTGGGCTTGTCCATTACTTACTAGATTTTATTCTTGCTTCTTTTGGGAATATCTTGGTTTGCTCGTTCTCCTTAAATTAGTTGTACGCAAGCACTCTCAAATCAAGATATTCACACTTCATAAATTACTCATTATTTACTCAGGTCAATTTCTCATTCGACAACTACAGTAATAAAGTTCAAAATTTCTCTTGAAGAGCAAGTAATATAACCGACTGTTTTTGCTAGCACTATTTTATTAGATGTTCCTTACATTCTACAAAAATTTGTAATCCTCCGCCATTAGACTTAACGTGGTTTTTATGTTGTTCAAACGTGGTATTTACTAGCATTGTTATTTTCGCTGTATATATCAATTTTCTCTCTTAAAGGTATTCAATGGGCTGAGCTGAGCCACATAGGAATTCTATAAAGTGGGTCAAGCTTGAACTATGGGTCAGAACTACACAACGCAGCCCAAAACACAGATGGTTGTTTGTGTAACTGACCTGTTGTTCAAGCCTGGCTCATTTTTTCGAATAAGACTGAATTTCATGGAATCGGTATTTTAATTTATTATTATTATTAATTTTAAACAAAGGCAGTAGTTAGCACTTGAACCCGAAACTCCTCACAAACCACTCTCTATTTTTTTTACCAGTGAGTCAGACGGTCTCACTAGCATTTCATGCAATAATTAACTTAGCAAAGTAAAAAAAACTTTTTTCTGGAGGCCCAGGCCCAGATGAGCCTATTGGTTCTTAAATGGGACTCTGTGTTTAGATGGCTCAATGAACAAACCGAGACTTTATTGCTGGGCCGTTAAGCCTAGCAGAGACTGGGCCCGTAGACCACCCATATGAGAAGAGTCCCAGGTGTCCATTTTGCAATTACTAAAAACCCAAGGGATGGGGCCTGAAGATAAAAAAGGGAACTGACCCTCACTCCTTTTTTTATTGCCCCCCCACCATTACCTCCATCATCATCATCTCATCGTTATCCATGGCTGCTATCCATCTCCATCTCCCTCTCCCACTCCCATCCATCATCCAAATCCCATCATCATCATCATCATCAAAATCCTTCTCCCTCTGACGTCCCCTCACCGGCGCCCCGCTCCGGCCCGGACCAACCTCCGCCTCCGGCCTTCTCGGTCGGCAGGGAAGACATCGAGCTCAGCGACTCCACCGATGAGGAGGAGGAAGAGCAGCGGAAAGAAGTAGAACAAGAAGAAATCCCCGCCAGCCCTGAGGACTTAGAATACATTGAACAAATCAAATGCGTGAGCAAATTGAGAAAAAATCGATCTTGTTCAGTTGTTTTCTTTATCTCTAATTGGAAAATTTACCCTTTTTCTAATTTCTTTTTGGAGGTATTGGAGCTAGAATCGGGACATGACCTTTGGCGAGGTGAGATCAGCATCCTTCTCACTTTCAAGAATTTATGATAGTGTTAGATAAGTTGGGTTAAAGATGGGGAGATTTTGCTAGGGTGTCAAGGGAATTCACTTTGTACTGTGGTTGTGTCGGTAATGTGGGGGAGCTAGGGATGGCTAACGGGACGAATCGGGTTGATTCGTCCCGTTAGCTAACGAATCCGTTACGAGACGGGTTGGACCTGTCTCGTAACGAATCCAAATGAGACGAATCAAGAATCGGGATAACGAATCGGGTCTCTGACCCGATTTGTTACCCGGATTCGCCGAGACGGGTCTAACCCGTCTCGGATTTTATTATTATTTTATTTTTAAAAATTTCAAATTTACCACAATATGTATTTTTTTAAGCTGTTGAGGGTTTTAAAAAAATAAAAAAGGGGTCTGAAATTAATTTTCCCGTCTCACATATATAATAATATAGGACTTAAAAAAAAGAAAGAAAGAGAAGGGGTCGGGGAAAATTTTCCCCGACCCGATTCGTCCCGTGATTCGTCACGGGACGAATCTGACCTGTCGCGTTTAAACGGGACGGGTCAACTCGGTTGACCCGCCCCTAAACGGGGCGGGTCCGGGTTGACCCACAACCCCCATGTGCGACTCAAATGGGTCGCACAGGGCGGGGCGGGTCGAAGCGGGTCGACCCGCCCATTAGCCATCCCTAGGGGGAGCGGATATTGCCACTCATCAAAGTGATGAAGGCAGCCACCAGATTAAGGCATCCACCCTTTGTGATTAAGGCACCCCAAACTTCTAATTTTACCCTTGACTCAACTTCAGCTCTCTTTATATTTTTTAATTTCCCAAAATAACCCTCTCTCTCACAGCTCTCCTTCCTCTCTCGCGCTCTTGCTCACTCTCGCGCTCTTGCTCACGCTCTCTTTCCTTGCATTGTAGATTATCCTCTATGTGCTTGCATTGAGACTATTTTTTTTTCCTTCAATGTATTCAAGATGTCTCTTGACTGAACGAGTGTGGGACATATCTATAATTAATTTCTCCTCCTCTTCTGATAGTCCCTCGGCGAAGGAATGCCCTTCCAAATATTCCGCTGGCAAATGGTTATGAATACCACACGCAGCCAAAAGAACCCACCCAACTTCATTGGACAGCTCCTTGCCCTTTAGTAGGAACAGACAATCACATTTCTTACTGCGTGTAGTTTTCGAGCTTTGTTGCTCGGATTTATTTTTGTCATTAGTCTTTACATTTCTATTTCTATATGTTCCCTATCTATCACAACTAAGAAGTACCCTTCCATTCTTTCCATTTCCCGAGGCATCAGATCTCTTGATAACGTTGAAAAAGCCTTGTGACTTGTCAACTTCTCGAGCCCAATTTATTAAAGCCTCTCGACTTTAAAATATCTCATACGTGATGAAGTCTCCACTATTATCAATTGGACGCTCGATACCAATATTGCTACATTGGGTAGAAGGCTTCTCCTACAAAATAGTTTATGAAAGACACACGGCTATCTGTATACATAACTGTTTGGCGAAATATTATCGAAAGAGGACTTACTATTTGGCAAGAGGTTACCGAACACTTAGCTATATGTTCGGTAGATCACTACCGAACATATAACTACTCTTCGGTAGAGCAGAGCCGAACAAAGACCAAATGTTCGACAGATCTCTGCCGAACATTCGTTCTCTATTTGTTTGGTCTCCGCTGAACATTTTTTGAAATGTTCAGAGGTCGACCAACGAACAGGAGACGAAAAACCCTGATAAAAAACTAAACAATATGCTATTTAGAACGGTAAAAACTCACATTTTCGATATTGTAATGCTCTGGAGTTGTTAGATGCTTATCCATAGCTGTCCATGATGAAATGTAGGTGGATTTTAGGGTTTGGGTGCTTCAATTTTTTTTTTTTTTTAGAGTTTTGAGAGGAGAAAATGGGTTGCGAGGAAGAAGGAGGTGAAGTGGGGGTGGGTGCCTTCATCGCATATGGGTGCCTTCATCGCATATGGGTGCCTTCATCACTTGAGTGGTATTTAGCTGTAATCAACTTAAAGGGCATATGAGTCAATTCATTTTGGGCTATAAATGTAATTCAACCCAAAATGAATTTGGGTGTGTGCCTTCATCACTTTGATGGGTGGGAATATCCTTTCCTGTAATGTGGGTGCAAAAATCTAAATTGTAGATAAATAGTCTAGGGTTTCATTACAATTTTACATAAATATCCCATTGTTTCTTTTTCTAGGATTATCTCTGATATTTTCTTTTAGTTTCTCTAGTTTTTCTTGGAACTGCAAAAAACCTCCTAAAGAATATATAATATAGGGAATTGATATCTCTAAGGTTCCTGTGAGGCCAGGCTTGTGTTGCTACCTCCATTAATAATACAGTAAGCGTCTTGTTTTCTCAATGTGGCTTTTGCAGCATCTTAAAACTTCGAATAGACAGAGAAGTTCTGCAGACTTCTCCTGTTTAACTATTTTCTGTTGTGAGATCATTTGCCAGTACCTTTTCATATTCACATTTTGTTAATTATGTACAAACTTTCAAAGGGGTCCACATGTTTATTTCCCAGTCACCCTTCTTCATTATAAGATTACAAGATCCTAAAAACCTAATACTTAATGTAGGTTTGAGTCATTTTGCTTCTCTAAATTTCACGTCTTATAGTACTACTTACAAGTTCTTCCCTACAGCTTAAAACACAAAAAATAGCCTATTGCGGCATTTCTTACAATCTGGAGATAAGCTGTAAATATGCAATATACTGTACTTGTCATACTGTCCTTTTTAGTTTAAAGTTTTATATGAAATTTCTGTTCATAAACAAGTAACTCTAGATTCATTTATGAATTATATCCTTGGAATTTTATAGCACAAATTCACAATGATAAGAAATTCATATATTTACATAATAAAGTTATTTAATGATGTTTTGCTTGACTTGATTTGAATTAGAATAACCGTCGAGATGGCATTTCTTCTAGGCGCACCAGTGTTTTTGTATTCTTCCTTATTGTTCTTTAATTAACTATTTCTTTAGGTATACTATTATTCTTTGGAGTGGAAAATATGCGTATTTAAATTTCATATTTTCCGTTCCCTTTTCAGGTGAAGTTAACTATCATGATCGAGGATCATAGAGACATTGAACGGAAAAGATTGCTTGGCATCGGAGGATGACGAAGTGACCAGAGATGACCTGGCTGCTGCTTTGGAAGACGTATGTGCCGCAGTTCTGTAAGAGGCATAACTTCAGATCCTTTTTCGTCTTATTTTTATGCTTGATAAATTGACTACGATTTAGATACATTATTAACTGATGTTCTCCATTGATCTCGTTTATGTTTACCTTTGGTTGCTGCATATGGTGCACTTCTGTGAGATGCCTTCGGTCCTTTATCAACTGCATTTTTGTATGATAATTTGATTATGATTTAAAAAACCTAGCTAATACATGATGCTTTATTAATCTCTATTTTTTAAAATCTTTTGGTCAAAAATTCTGTTTCTTATTATATTATATTCTTACATTATTACTAGTCTCTATTGTGGGGGACCTTCCGATGGATAGGATCAATTATGCTCAAGTTGTGCTAATTCCTAAGTGGCAGAGCCCATACAAGTTGGGGATTTCCACCCTATTAGCTTAATCAATTGTTCAGAGAAGATCATAACCAAAGTGCTGGTTAATAAATTCTTTAGAATCCTTCACCAACTCATTGATGATCATCAAATTGGTCTCATTGCAGTAGATCTAGCACAAGAGATCATCCGGTATACCAAGAGGGAAATAAAAATATCAATGGTTACCTCTTGAAGTTAGATTTCAGGAAGGGATACGACACAATTGATTGGTCCTGTATCCTTGAAGTGCTTCATCTCATGGGATTTGGAGAGAAATAGATCAGTCAAATTCACCTTTAGTTGAGATCGACCAAGTTATCCATTTTAGTCAACGAAAAAGAGGGCAGACAGATCATTGCGAGAGAGGACTCTTCCAAGGTGAACCATCATCTTTTTACTGTACATCTTGGTAGCTAATAGACACAATACTATGATTGATCGATGCTGTCACTACAGAATCTTGGAAGGGCTGGGTTCCCCACTCCATAGGGATTTTGTTATCAACCTCTACTATGCTGATGACGCTACTTTTTGAGAAGGCTCAAATGACCCAGACGATTACTTTGAAATAGGTCTTATAGTACTTTGAAATGTGGTCTGGCCTTAAAGTGATTTCATAACAGCACTGTCATACCATTTGAGTATGCTGAACTTTCATAGTGTCCTCAACCCCTTTAATTTAATTGCCTTTACAAAATACTCAGGATTAACCCTGACCTTGCCCTGAGAAGGAGAGACTGGCTAGCGAGAAGGTCCCTTAGGAAGTTTGAAGGGTGGAAAGAAAAAATTCTTTCAATAGGAGGTAGAATCAAGCTGGCCAATTTGGCTCTATTGGCCGTCCCAACCTATTTCTTCCTTTTTTCAACGTGCTAAAGTGGGTGGGAAAACGCATTGACAAGACTAGCTGCAGATTACTTGTCAAATGTACAAGTGGGAAAGGGTTTGCAAGAGGAAAGAGTTTGGCGGCTTGGGTCTCATTAATTTGAGAGATGTAAATATTACTTTACTTACTAAATGGTGGTGGGAACTCCTTACTTCTCCTGAATCTACACGGGCCAAGATTGTAAGAGATTGCTATCTTCGTAATACCATTTTTTGGTACAAATAGGGGCAAAATGACCAATATGCATCACCTTTGCTTGACTCTAGGTTCTATTCAACCAATGAATAAGTGCCACTACTGGAAAGAGAGCCTTATGCTACATCTTCGTGACTGAAACGCGTTGCCTGTGATGGGACTGTCCATGTTATGGGGGTGAATGCTGGTGGACGCTTCTCTGAAATCCACATACTATTTCTTGAGCATCAATGGAGCACGATGTGAGCCAGCTTGTTACATGTGGCGAATCAAAGTTCCGCGAAAAGTTAAAGCTTTATGGCATTCCACCAAATAAGCGTTGCTCACGAGGGATAATCTAGTTAGGCGTAAATGGCAAGGGCCACTTCACCACATCACGTGCAATGATAGTTCAAAACCAGTTGAGTATTTATTTGTCAATTGTTTCTTCTGATCCCATATTTGGGTTCTTTTGATTAGCTTTCTTGGCGTCAATGTTCTCCCCACCTCAATTGAGTCAAGTTGGAGAAAGCATAACATCCTCAAGGATCAACTTGGCCCATCAGGGTCAACACCACATTTTGTGGCATATAGAGGGAACAAAGTAATATAAGTTTTAACAATTTTAACAATTGATGCAGAAATCCTTGTCAAAGTCTTCTATTCCATACAGGCTGACTTCTAGCATTGGATTGATGTGCTTCCACGATATACCAGAAATAGGGCTACTCGACTTTGGAACACAGTTTCAAATATCGGCCACTTACCGATATATATTAGCAATATTGTATCGGATTTTGAGGTACTCTATACAATATTAATCCTATAATATCAATCGACATCGGGGCTCATGTCGATATGACCAATATTAACAACTATTGAAGATATTGATACCAAAAACCATTGACCAAGGCTAATACCAATACCAATACCAATATGAGGATTTTAAACGGTGGTTTGGAGATCACATTGATATCGACCCCATATTGCTGACTCTGATGCCTACATTGTCGATGCCAGAGATGCAGAGTCCGCCTTTGTGTCGGCTTTCTCTACATTTTTGTACTCCTAACCTTCGGAGGCCTTTGGACTTTTCGTTGTGATGGAGAAACGCGGTATCTATTTTTATTTGTTTTACTTCATGCTGATGTAATGCATGATGGATCGCAATCACATTCAAACTAAAAATTGAAGACTAAGGTTTAAAAAAAGAATAGGGAGGGAAATTAGGGTTTAGAAAGAGATAAGAAAAGAGGATAAATTTGGGCTTCACACTCCTTGCGCCACGGCTTCACACCCATGGTACCACGGGTTCACACCCAAGTATCAAGAACTCAGGAAATTTTAACTGAAAATTTTAATTCATCATTGGCGAATAATAAAAGAAGTGTGGGGCGTATTTATAGGTCGTACAAAGTTCAGTTTTAGAAAATAACTGATGTGCTGCTAAACACCCACAAAAAAAAACACAACTAGACAAAATGTGCTACAACTCAAAATGACTAAATCAAAAGAAGGCAGTATGTGATGTCTTAATTATTTCCCTCGGGGTGAGAGAAACTCGACCATGTCGAGTGAGAACTCCCCTCAAGGAGCATCTCAATCGAGGCAAAGTGGCGGCCATAGCAGCAACACTGATACATCACGTCGAGACCATAGTGGTGGAGGTGGAGCTGGTCTCCGCGACGGGTCGGCTGTAAAAGAAGATAGCTCGATCGAGGCACAAATAGTAGATAATGGTGCATTATTCTCACTGAAGATGGAGCTGATACCAGGATCTTATGGGATGTCCAATTCGTCAGTCATGAGAGTAAGCCTCCTCAGAACTATTGGGTAACTTGTGCTCTAAGCGTGTGCCTTCCTCACAATCTCAGAGTGACTCGTAACAATCACTTCACAGCCATGCAAATTCCTGCAGTATATTATATGGATATACAAAAAATTTGTAGTTTTCATCGCAATTTGCTGTGCAGTGATATCATCATGTGCAACAGACAAATGCAATGCAATAGGAAATCTAGGCATTACTCCTAACGATAGGAAAAAGAGATATATGGGATGCCGAGGATGACACACATCTAACGCCCTCTAATAGTGGTACACTGAATTTAGGTACAAATTCTAAGCAACCAGTAAAAGAAGAAATACCAGAAATCATCTGCTGAATCATGGCAAAGAATTAAAATGACTCACTAGAAAACTCAGCAGAAATGACCATAAATCATATTCAACATAAGGAAACTCGAATGATTTACAAGGCATTGCGGATTTATTAGACTCAGCTATCTCATCCACATCATCATCACTGATACTATCAGAAGACATGTAGACCTCATCAATAATCAGTGTACCGAAATCAACTAGTGTATTCTCGACAATATTAGTAATCTTAGAAAGAGTGCTGACATTGTCAGCAACTTTCGAATCATCAACGTTATCATTAGGCACAATTCTAACATGTCGACTCTTCGAAAGACACTGATAATCATAATGTCTATATACCTCACACTTAGAACACCGAATCTTGCGTTGACTAACTTTTTGAAAGAAAAATCTATTTTTAAGGTAACATCAAAAGCCTCCTCAACAATGTCTAAATCATAAGAGCCAGTTCTCATAGCACGCCTCATTTTGGACCTTAAATCCTAAATAAACCTAGTTACGGTATGAGAACAATGCTCTACATCACAATAAAGGGTTAAATCCTCAAATTTGGCTATGTAATCTTGAACTGATATATCGCGCGGACAGAGATTGTGTAACTGGTCTAAGAGACGGTTCCTATAATATTCAGGAAGGTATTTTCCTTAAGTTTTTCTTTTATTTCTGTCCAAGACTCTATGGCAACCTCATGTCTTATGTAATCTCTCACTATCGAATCCCACTGTTCTTTAACTAATCCTACGAGTTTTCTCCTAGTAAAAAGGATTCTAGTCACTTTGAGAAACCTATACCAGTCAAAGTAACATTCCATATCGGCTAACCAGTTGCTAAAAACACTAGGATCAGGGTGACCATCAAATTCAAGATCTTCTGACTTAAATCTATGCGTTATTTCCTCTTTCCTAGCACGCCAATTATGAGCACAACTGCTCTTATGGTCACCTCTAGTGGAAGTTCTATACTGATAACTCATGTGAAAATATGTACCAATCTAGACAAAAATGCAAGTCAAAAATCAAGTGGATACAACGCAACTTTCTAGACTCAAGTAAGCTAAATGCATGCAATAAGTGAAAATAAAAAAATATTTTAAAAAGTTCAAGTTTTAAATGCCAAGAAAATGGAGTCCTAAAATGATGAAAAGTGACAAACAATGACGCAACCACTAGAAAAAAACAAATAACAACCCAACCAGCATATTATCGCAATTTAATAGTAGTTATAAGTAATTTAATAATTAACAATTCAGCTCAAGTTAGGATATTACCGATGGGCGAGTCGTTCACACTCAAACGCAAAATTTCTCTGAGAATCCTTGAAAAAATACTCACAACGAGGGTTGTGTTGGCCCAAAGGCCTTCCACCCTAGTTTTGATGATGATTAACTCATGTAGTTATGTGTACTAATAATCTTGTGATTTTAGTTTCAGATAATTAATCAAGTTATTAGTTGGTGAAAGCTTCCACATATCTTTCACAAGTTGATTCAAGAGCCCGAGCGTCAAGGATCACATATAGCACTTGCTCGATGGATCAAGGAGTTTTGGATCGAGTCGGCTTGGAGATTGCGCTCTACAAGAAGACTTCGTTACCATAGTTTAGTTTTATGTTTAGATCGAAATTTGTAAAGATTAGAATAGTATGATAATGCTCAAGTTCACAACACACACGTTTCATGTTTTGAATATTGGTTTTTGGTTTTTCGGTTTTAGGTTTAACCGATCTTGGTTTTCATGAATAGATAGATCAAAACAAGTTTACATGGTTTAATGTATATATGATTTGTTCTATATACATGCATGCTTTAATTTCCTAGACAAACATAGTTTTGGCTCCCTTATTCATGTGTTATATGTTTTGGTATTTTGACAAAACATATTTTGGAATTAATGACAAAAACTATGATATATATTGTTTCATGTATATTGGATTTCTATCCATATGCATCATGCTTCAAAGTGTTTAAATATCATGTTTTTGTATTTGGAAGAGTTTTGGACAAAACGTATTTTCTATTCAAAATCCAAGTTTTAGAAAATACAGTTTTTGGTTTTTGGTAAAAATGATAAGACACAAAAATAGTTCATATTGATTGATATTTGAGCTAAACTTTTTACCACATATTTATATATCAATGCAAAATGATAAAACTTTTTTTGGTGATTTTTAGAAATGATAAAAGAATTTTTAAATACGTTTTTAACCCAGTTTTCTGTTCTGGGCTTCACCAGTCGACTAAGTCAACTGACCAAGTCGACTAGGATGAAGTCGGTCGACCGGGCCGGTCGACCGACGTGCACAGATCTGTGCACGTTTGGAGACACTGGGACGGTCGACCGGACCGGTCGACCGGTCTGAGAGCAGAGCTCTCTGTTGTTTCGGTCGACCGGGGCGGTCGACCGGTAGCTGCCAACGGGCAAAAATTGACCGTTGGGCGGTCGACCGGACCGGTCGACCGGACCGGTCGACCGGCAGGGTTATTTTGCAAAATCTGCTGCCAACGGCTAGTTTCCAGATTTGCCTATAAATACCCAATTTGCAAGAGTTTTTCTCTAAGATTTTTTGTGCGAATTTTTCCTTACTCTCTGGTGTTTTCACAGCAATTAAAAGAGGTTTTTGAATTCAAATTGAACAATCTTTTGGTGCTTTTATTAGGGTTTGAAAAACCAAAGAAAAGGGATTTTGGGAAAAGTTTTTGTTTGAACTTCACTATCTTCATTTCTATTTTTTCCCAAAGATTTTCTTTGAGTTGCTGGTTTCAAATCCCTTGGTTTTCTCCACACTTGAGCAAAAATCTACTATCTTTTCTATAGGATCTTTGTGTGGGGAAAAGAGATTGTTTGTGGTTGTTGTTGAACCACCAAGTTGTAAACCCTCTATACTTTGCTTTGTGCTTTTCCCTCTTGGGTTGAGGAGGTTGTTTGTGCAAGTGGTTTGTATCCCTCAAGTTGTGAGGTGATCCTTGCTTGGCTTTGTGCTAATCCCTCGGGTTGTGAGGTGATTGTTTGTTGGATTGGAGTTGTGCCTCAAGGAGGAGGTTGTGTTTGTAAGGAGAGGAGTTGGGTACTCCTTGTATTGTGATTGCCCCAAATCCTCGGTGGAGGTTCCCTTTGTGGGAGTCCTTTGTGGACAAGCTAGTGGACTTAAAATCCTTCTGGGTGAAGGCGGGGATGTAGAGCTTGGTGCTCGAACCTCGAAACATATCTTGGTGTTTGCGCTTGTTCATTGACTCTTACTCTCTCTCTCTCTCTCTACTTTGTGCCTTGCATCTATTCATATTGCTCATACATACTTATATGCTTGGCTTGGTTGTGTGCATCTCTTGTTGTAATTGCAAATTAATTTTTAATTCCGCATTGAGTTGACTAGATTAGCATAATCACCTATTCACCCCCCCTCTAGGTGATCTTTCAATTGGTATCAGAGCTAGCGCTCCTGATATTTAGGTTTAACCACCTAGGAGTGAGATATTGGTTTGCTAATCTTCATTTGCATTGTTCATTTGCACTCATTTAGTTTGCTCTCATGGATAGCCCTCCTATGTTTGACCATATTTGACTTGATGCTTGGAAGGCCAATATGAGTAGCCATTTGAAAAGACTAGGACATCTAGTTTATCAAGCCTCCACTATGGAATCATTCCCCAATAGTAGCAAACATAAGAAGGCAAATGCATTAGCACTTAGAACACTTAGAGCATCTCTAGGTGAACATCTTTTACCGGTGTTTAATCATTATGACTCGGCTTTTGCAGTTTGGAGCTTATTGACGTCTCCCGAGCTTCCAAGGATTATCAACAAGATGAGGAGATCTAAGAGAGAAAAGTCCGAAGAGCATTGCTTCATGGTCCAAGGGAAAAACTCCCTTGAGGTACAATCGGACACTCAATTAGATGATAGCTCTAGTTCCTATTGCCATGGTTGTTTTGAAGTTCAAACTTTAAATTTGGAACTTGCTCAAAAGCTTGAAATTTGTTTGAAAAACACAATTTTTTGAAAGAGGACAACCTTGTTTTGAAAAATGAATTAAAGGATTTATGCTCTAATTTTGAATGGTTTTGCAAGAGAAGGAAGAGATCACTAGTGAACGTGACTCACTAAGATCTCAACTAGACCTTGCCTTTAATGAGATTGAAGTTTTGAAAAGCAAAAATGATTGTGATGATGTTGTGAAGCACAATGAGATTTTGTCTTCAAAATTGGATTTTACTTTTAAAGATAACCTTTCTTTGAAAAATAAAATTGATTCTATTACAAAAGAATTGGATTTGGTTTTGAAGAAAATGAATCTTTGAAAATTGATATTGATTCTTATGTGTGCCATACTAGTATAGCTTCTTCTTCTTGCACACCTATTGCATGCTCCACTTTGTCTTCCACTATTGAAAATGATATAAATATTTTGAAGAAAAGTGTTGAATGTTTGGGCTCCACTTTGAGCCAATGCACATTGAATCATACACGTTTGGAAACCTTGGTTCGCAAGAAATAAGGTCCATCTTTGCATGCTCACCCTTCACGGCATACACATGCTTTCCACGGTCACCACCATCGCACGTATGCTCATGTGTACACATGTACACATTGTGGCCGAAAAGGCCATCTTGCTAGATTTTGTTATGATCGTATCTATCATGAAAATTTAGCAACTAATCTTGTTTGGGTTAGAAAGGATACTAACCCCCGTGGACCCACAAAGAAATGGGTACCAAAGACCACCTCTATACTTTTGATGTAGGTGGGAGCTCTCGCAAAACGTGAGAGTGTTGGTGCCTTGGAGTGGATGCGTTCTGTGCCTAAAGAGAACCATTTGGATGCTTCACTCTCAAGGAGATTTGGTGGGAGGACCACCGTGGTTTGGAGAACTAGAGATGCACCTTCATGAGTTTTGGTATCATTCTCTAACTCCCATTTTATTTGCATGCTTTTCATGTTCATCTATTTATAGCATGTCATGGTTTATTGTTCATTATGCTTATGCCATGCTTATTAGAATAGTGCTATACATGTTTAGTTACTTGAGCACCCATGTTTTATATGGATCTATATTTAGTGTTCTCACCTTGTTTAAACTAACATGTATGCCCTAGATCTAATGCACATGCATATGCATTATGACCATTTGGATGTTTATGATTCATGTTTTATTGTTTCATGATTAGTATGATGTTTGCCATGTTTATTAGACTTATGCTTTACATGATTAGTTGTTGAGACACCCATGTTTAGTATGGACCCATTTTGTGTTCTCTTTATGTTTTAGCTATCATGTTAATCATAAGATCTTATGCACATGTCTTTGTCATGGTAATCATATGGTTGACTATGACTTTTTGTTTTAATGATTCATGTTTGATAAATAACTTGTGTTGTATGATTTCTAATTTTGCCACATGTTCTGATGATTATAGGCTATTATGTATTTCTTGATTCCAATAGCATGTGGATGTTCTTCATGATCATTTTTATGTCTTTCATGTTGATTTATGATTCCCGTTTTATGCTTAATGATTTAATTACTTGTTTAGATGTTAGTTTTCATTAAGACTAGAATTTATACTTGCACATGTAGTGGGACACAAATAAATCTTTATATATGTTTGTGCTTGGATGCTCATTTGTACCCATTAAATGTGTTAGTATAGCCTAGTTTTGATGATTCATGCATTTTAAACTTGTATTCCTATTTTCGGATTTGTTTTATGTGTATGAGTTTTCATTTCATGTATATGTTTATTTTGCCAAGCCTTAAGATATACATGTATACCCCTTGAGTCATTTGCCTTTCATGCAAATCTATATATATGGACTCAATTGTGTTTAGGGATATGTATGTATACTTATTGTGTTGACAATTGATACATATACCTTGAAATGAAATTAGTTTTGGTGAAAATTTAGTTTTTCTTGATTTCGTGTTTACTTGTTTAACTTCATGTATATGTCCATTTTGTCCAAACTATCATTTATACATATACATCCTTGAGCCACGTGCCTTCATGCATATACTTTTGTGGACTCAATTATGTTTAGGATATGTATGTATACTTTAGTTCGTACATGACATACATATGCCTTGAAGTTTAAATCGTTTGGATGAATTTCATGTTTGCTAAGTAATTTCACATTTATAATGAATCTCTTGTTTTTAAGATGATTTCAATTGGTGATTTCACATCTTAGATGAATTTCTTTTGGTAATGAAAATCTAGTTTTTCAAGTTTTCATGTTTTCAAGGAATTTCATATGAGCCTAATTGAATATTTTCATGATTGATATGTGTCACATTACACTTGTACACTCACTTTATTAGTTTACTCATGATTTGTTTTCATGAGAATTTAAATGAGCTTTATGGACTTTGAGTGTTTAGTGATCATGTGATTTACATGTGTTTCATGAAAAATAATTTGTTTTATTCTTGCTTGAAGGATTTCGTACTAGTTCTAAAAGTTTTTCCTATAACTAGTTCGTATTCTTCACTATGGTAGAGATTTTCAAACAAAGCTTATTTTCAAACCTATTTTTGAAAACCCCTACCTTCTATGGGAGGATGGATGGGAGATCATGTTCATGCATGCTTTATAATGAGAATCATTTAAAACTTGAACCATGTTTGGGAGGTAGATAATATGAGATATACATTTGATCTTATTGTTATTTCAATTGGTATCATTGAATTCTTTCAATTGGTATCAATCTTGACCTTTTTTTTTTGTATACTCATATATGTTTGTATGTATGTATGCTTTCTATTCCAAGAATATCAATTTCTATTGGTATCTATCTTTCATACATATATATGTTTTATTTGTGCTTATTATATCCCTATATCTTTAAGCACAAAATCTTGTTTATGCTAGTGCTTGAGCTTCAATTTTGTTTCAATTGATTATTTTTATATTGGTATCAAGCCTATGCATCATTTTAGTTGGTATTTCATAAAGGGGGAGAAAATTTGATTTTGTCTTTCAATCGGTGATTTCTCAATTGGTATTTGATTCCCACTCCCTTACTTTATGATTGAAAATTTCAAATTGGTATCATATGTTTAAAATGAAAATGATTTACAATTGGTATCAAAATTTTTGGTTTAGATATTCAAAATTCATTATGTTTAATTTCAATTGGTATCAAGATCTTCTTGTGTTTTGCTTAAAATTGGTATCAATATTTTTTTTGTTTTTGTTTGTTCCCTTCAATTGGTATCAAGATGCTATTCTTTGACATATTTTCAATTGATACTTTAATTGATTGTCACCCCTAATTGGCTTTGTTTTTATTTTAGACAAGAAGGGAAAATATTATTTTTTTTGATTATTGATTCATTGTTTCGAATAGAAAGGGGGAGAAATATTTATTGATTTTTCTATTGATTTGGTTTTGCTTTTACCCCTTATTAAAGATTGACTCTTTGTATTAAAAAGAAAGAAGATTTTGTTTTGTTTTGGTTTTTACCCCTTTGTTGATGATTGATAAAAAAGGGGAGAAGAATTTGGGTTTATATATGCATGTTTTTGTTTTGCATATATTAAGTTTAATTTAGTTTAATTTTAATTGGTATCTAGAGCATGTTTTGTGATTGGATGTTTTGTAATTGGTATCTAGAGTGTAATTGGTATCTAGAGCATGTTTTGTTTTAAATATTTCATTGGAATTGGTATCTAGATCATGTTTTGTAATTGAACATTTCATTGGCATCTAGAACCCTTTATTGTTTATGCATAGGTATGCATGTTTCATGTTTCATGTTTAAGAGCCTTCATTGCACATCCATTATGTTTATTTGGTTATGCATGAGTTAAGGGGGAGCTTCTTTGAAGCTTAACTTTAATCCATGCATATATAACTCCATGAGTTTTGTCATCATCAAAAAGGGGGAGATTGTTGGCCCAAAGGCCTTCCACCCTAGTTTTGATGATGATTAGCTCATGTAGTTATGTGTACTAATAATCTTGTGATTTTAGTTTCAGATCATTAATCAAGTTATTAGTTGGTGAAAGCTTCCACACATCTTTCACAAGTTGATTCAAGAGCCCGAGCGTCAAGGATCACATATAGCACTTGCTCGATGGATCAAGGAGTTTTGGATCGAGTCGGCTTGGAGATTGCGCTCTACAAGAAGACTTCGTTACCATAGTTTAGTTTTGTGTTTAGATCCAAATTTGTAAAGATTAGAATAGTATGATAATGCTCAAGTTCACAACACACACGTTTCATGTTTTGAATATTGGTTTTTGGTTTTTCGGTTTTAGGTTTAACCGATCATGGTTTTCATGAATAGGTAGATCAAAACAAGTTTACATAGTTTAATGTATATATGATTTGTTCTATATACATGCATGCTTTAATTTCCTAGACAAACTTAGTTTTGACTCCCTTATTCATGTGTTATATGTTTTGGTATTTTGACAAAACATATTTTGGAATTAATGACAAAAACTATGATATATATTTGTTTCATGTATATTGGATTTCTATCCATATGCATCATGCTTCAAAGTGTTTAAATATCATGTTTTTGTATTTGGAAGAGTTTTGGACAAAACGTATTTTCTATTCAAAATTCAAGTTTTAGAAAATACAGTTTTTGGTTTTTGGTAAAAATGATAAGACACAAAAATTGTTCATATTAATTGATATTTGAGCTAAACTTTTTACCACATGTTTATATATCAATGCAAAATGATAAAACTATTTTTTGGTGATTTTTAGAAATGATAAAAGAATTTTTAAATACATTTTTAACCCAGTTTTCTGTTCTGGGCTTCACCAGTCGACTAAGTCAACTGACCAAGTCGACTAGGATGAAGTCGGTCGACCGGGCCGGTCGACCGACGTGCACAGATCTGTGCACGTTTGGAGACACTGGGACGGTCGATCGGACCGGTCGACCGGTCTGAGAGCAGAGCTCTCTGTTTGTTTCGGTCGACCGGGGCGGTCGACCGGTAGCTGCCAACGGGTAAAAATTGACCGTTGGGCGGTCGACCGGACCGGTCGACGGCAGGGTTATTTTGGCAAAATCTGCTGCCAACGGCTAGTTTCCAGATTTGCCTATAAATACCCAATTTGCAAGAGTTTTTCTCTAAGATTTTTTGTGCGAATTTTTCCTTACTCTCTGGTGTTTTCACAGCAATTAAAAGAGGTTTTGAATTCAAATTGAACAATCTTTTTGGTGCTTTTATTAGGGTTTGAAAAACCAAAGAAAAGGGATTCTGGGAAAAGTTTTTGTTTGAACTTCACTATCTTCATTTCTATTTTTTCCCAAAGATTTTCTTTGAGTTGCTGGTTTCAAATCCCTTGGTTTTCTCCACACTTGAGCAAAAATCTACTATCTTTTCTATAGGATCTTTGTGTGTGGGAAAAGAGATTGTTTGTGGTTGTTGTTGAACCACCAAGTTGTAAACCCTCTATACTTTGCTTTGTGCTTTTCCCTCTTGGGTTGAGGAGGTTGTGTTGTGCAAGTGGTTTGTATCCCTCAAGTTGTGAGGTGATCCTTGCTTAGCTTTGTGCTAATCCCTCGGGTTGTGAGGTGATTGTTTGTTGGATTGGAGTTGTGCCTCAAGGAGGAGGTTGTGTTTGTAAGGAGAGGAGTTGGGTACTCCTTGTATTGTGATTGCCCCAAATCCTCGGTGGAGGTTCCCTTTGTGGGAGTCCTTTGTGGACAAGCTAGTGGACTTAAAATCCTTCTGGGTGAAGGCGGGGATGTAGAGCTTGGTGCTCGAACCTCGAAACATATCTTGGTGTTTGCGCTTGTTCATTGACTCTTACTCTCTCTCTCTTTACTTTGTGCCTTGCATCTATTCATATTGCTCATACATACTTATATGCTTGGCTTGGTTGTGTGCATCTCTTGTTGTAATTGCAAATTAATTTTTAATTCCGCATTGAGTTGATTAGATTAGCATAATCACCTATTCACCCCCCCTCTAGGTGATCTTTCAGGTTGGACACGTACAAGGTCATAGAATAGCAGTAGTATGAGATGAAAGAAAATTGCCTCGAGCTGGGCTCAAATCGGGCTAGAAATGAGAGTATGAAACACTGCTCCTGCTGCCCGAACAGTATTTGCACCAAACACGGGCTTGTGGAGATTGGATCTGCTATCCAATTATCGCAAACTTTTTTCAGTATCTCCAGGATTCAGTTACGCATCCAATGTATCAGACGAAAATCGAATCGGACTCCGAACGAGCCTGAAACGGGCTCCGGAATGTCATTGTACTGCTGCTGGACTAAGTTGACTCAGTTGATTCAACTTAGGCCGAGTCAGACCGGTGTAAATGAATTGGACCGGGTCTGAGTTGGACCTGTCCGGCTTAAGTTGGAAACGGATCGGGTTTGGGTCGGGTTGGTGAATCCGACGCTATCTTACAATTTGACCCGCTATGATCGGATCCGAGTTGCAAACGGGTTCGGTATCATAGCGAGTTTGAGATTTTAAACCTGAAATCAAATCCAACCCTAACTTCTGCCCGATCCTGAGCTGCTACAGTGACGACGGAACTCGATGACGATGAGGACGAGGGATCAGACGCTAGCAAAGACTCCTAGTTCTGATCGGCGAAGTTAGTGGTGGAGATCGGCAACGAAGGTGGAGGGTCGGGTCGGCGAAGCAATGATGTCGTGTCAGCGGCGTGATCGACGCAACATTGGTATCATCAAAGTCGAGACGGTGATGGCGAAGACAAAGACGAGATCAGGCGTCAGCGGCGAAGGCAGAGGGAGGAGGATGTTGGAGAGGACTCGAAGAGGGTGGAGGAGAGGTGGAGAAGTCTCAACGAGTTGTGGAGGAATCTCAATGATGACGGTTGCGGCGGCGGTTGAAGACCAGATCTGACGTTGGCGACAGTTGAAGACGCCGGACCTGCTGTTGATGATGATGGCGTCAAAGTGGTTGCAGTGTCGGGTGGAGATGGCGGGAGATGTGGCTGTGGGAGATGTTGGCAGAGCTTATTTGAGTGGGAAGGATTTGGGCTCGAATCCTTTCGGAATGACACAAGTCTATCTCTCTCTCTCTCTCTCTCTCTATATATATATATATATATATATATATATATATATATAGAGAGAGAGGAGAGAGAGAGAGAGAGAGAGAGAGAGAGATAGACTTGTGTCCTTTCAAAAGGATTTGATCCCGGATCCTTCCCACTCAAATTCAACCCTCCAACATTCGAATACAAGATCCACTCCGTTGAAGTTGATCTATACTATTCAAGTATCTATAAACCAAAAATCAAGTGTTTTAAATACTTTTTACCCATCCATCAAGTAGGGAAAAAACGGACGGCCTAAATAGTGAGTTGGTTAGTTTAACGGTGTAGAACATTTGAAATCTAACAAAAATTAGTTTATAGGGTTTTTAAATGTTTAGATCATAATGAAATGGCCGGATCGAGAATTTGTATGTCTAAAGACATAGATCTAACCAACTCACTACTTTCGGCCGTCCATTTTGCGTCGCTTGATGGATGGGGAAAAAGTATTTAAAATACTTGATTTTTGGTTTATAGATACTTGAAATAGTATAGATCAACTTCAACGGAGTGGATCTTGTATTCAAATGTTGGAGGTTGAATTTGAGTGGGAAGGATCCGGGATCAAATCTTTTGAAAGGATACAAGTCTATATATATATATATATATATATATATATATATAGAGAGAGAGAGAGAGAGAGAGAGATAGAATTGTGTCATTCCGAAAGGATTCGAGCCCGAAATCTTCCCACTCAAATTTAACCCTACGACATTCGAATACAAGATCCAATCTGTTGAAGTTGATCTATATTATTTCAAGTATCTATAACCAAAAATCAAATATTTTTAGTACTTTTTGCTCATCCATCAAGTGACGCAAAATGGACGGCTGAAAGTAATGAGTTGATTAGATTTATGTCTTTAGACATACAAATTCTCGATCTCGCTATTTCATTATAATCTAAACATTTAAAACCCCTACAAAACAATTTTTGTTAGGTTTTAAATATTCTACATCGTTAAACTAACTCACTCACTATTTAGGCCGTCCGTTTTTTTCCTAGTTGATGGATGGACAAAAAGTATTCAAAATACTATTTTTTTGACTTATAGATACTTGAAATAATATAGATCAACTTCAACAGATTGGATCTTGTATTCGAATGTCGGAGAGTTGAATTTGAGTGGGAAAGATTCGGGCTCAAATCCTTTTAAAGGACACAAGTGTCTTGTGTCCTTCCAAGAGGATTTGAGCCCAGACCCTACCCATTCAAATTTAACCCTCTGACATTTGAATACAAGATCCACTCCATTGAAGTTAATCTATATTATTTCAAGTATGTATAAACCAAAAATTAAATGTTTGAATACTTTTTGTCCATCAATCAAGCGGCGTAAAATGGACGGCTGAAAGTAGTGAGTTGGTTAGATTTATGTCTTTAGACATACAAATTCTCGATCCGGCCATATCACTAAGATCTATGAAAAACACCTAGAGGGGGGGTGAATAGGTGTAAGTGCTAATCTAAGAAACTAAATGCAAACTAAGTGCGATAAATGCGGAAGCTAATGCAAATTATGCACAAACTAATACAATACAACAAGTGTAGCCGAATTCCCCTTGCGAGGCTCTGGACTAACTCCCCTTGATTCCCCTTGAAATGGGTTGAGGCGCTATGTGAAGCTCTTGTTGGATGAGTACAAGTTAGGCACACACACACAAGCAATCCAAGCAATATGAAATATGTGCACACACAATCAAGCCAAGCAATCAAGGATAAATTACAATATGAAAGATGCAAGGCAACACAAGCAATGTATATAATATGAATGCTATGAAAGTATGATGCTTTGCACAAATGTAAAGAGAGAGAGTTAGAGAGACAATGGATCAAAACGCAAACACCAAGATTTGTTTCGAGGTTCGAGCACCTTGCTCTACATCCCGCCTACACCACCGTGTAGGATTTTCACTATCTCAACTCCCACCGAGGGAACCTCTACCAAAGAGGATTTCTTACAACTCTAGGAGTACCGAACTCCTCTCTCAACAACAACCTCCTCACAACCGAGGGGTTAGGCCCGTAGCCAATACAACAACCAATCCACACACCTCTACCGAAGAGGCTCACAACCAAACTCCACCTCTACCTAAGAGGGATCCACAACACAATCACCCGATCACCTCTACCGAAGAGGGATTCACAAATATAAGGGTGTTTACAACAATGAGGTTTACAACAAACAACCTCAAACACTTCTCTTTTTTTTCTCTTATCTTTTTCCACAAAAACAAGATCCTAATAGTTTAGGATAGAAGATAGCTCAAGTGTGGAAAACAAGTGTTTTTGGAAACAAGCAACAAAGAAAAATCTTTGGGAAAATACTTGCAATATGATAGAATTGAAGATCTAAGCAAAAAATCCCAAAAAACTATTTTTCTTTGATTTTTCAAAAAACCAAAACAATAAAGATGAGAAGTTTTTGCACTTAAAACTCTTTTTAAAACTCTTTTAAACACTTCAGAAAACTGAAAATTTTTTCTCTTAGAAATCTTAGCAAAAAATCCCCAAAGAGATGGGGTTTATATAGCCCCCAAACAAAACTAGCCGTTAGGCTGAGTTGGCAGTCTGACAGACTGCCGGTCGACCGGTCCGGTCGACCGCCAACGGTCAAAAAATGTGACCGTTGGGCAATAGCGGTCGACCGGCCCGGTCGACCGAAAAAAACCCGAGAGCAGAGCTCTCAACTCGGTCGACCGGCCCGGTCGACCGTCCCAGAGACTCCAAAACGTGCACAGACTTGTGCACGTCGGTCGACCGGCCTATGGTGCGGTCGACCGGTCCGGTCGACCGACTTGGCCTGTCAGCCAGTCCTCAGTTCTGCACAGATACGGGATTTGAAAATAGGTCTTTTTACTCAATAAAAATCCCATAAAATCACAGTAAATCTAAAAAATAGTTTTAATCACAATAAAAACTGTTTTTCTAAAAATATGTTTTCTAAAACTTGTTTTATCATTTTACTTTGATAACCAAACTTGTGATAAAAATTTCAAGACATATATCAATCATATCAATTCATTTTGTGTCTTGCCAATTTTATCAAAAACAAAACTTGTATTTTATCAAACTAGAATTTTCCAAAACATGAATAGGATAGTCAAAATAAGTTTGTTTAAAAAATAAGCATGCATGTATAGAATGAAGCAAACTATACATATATCAATTTAAACTTGTTTGATAAACTATTCATGAAAACCAAAACTCAATCATAAAACGTGTGTGATTTGTGCACTTGAGCATATCAACTAAACTAAGCTTTACAAATATGGATCTAAAACACAAGCTCTAAACTAGATACCTAAGTCTTCTTGACGATCTTCATCTTCAAGTAGACTTGCTCCAAAACTCCGTGATTCTCCAAGTGCAAAGGTATGATCTTTAAGCTATGGCACCGGAATCATCATGAATAGCTTCTAATCATCTTGTTGAAGCTAATCACCAACTAATATCCTGTTAATGATCTGAAACTTAAAAACACAAGAATATTAGTAAACATAACTACATGAGTGTTGATCATCATCAAAACTAGAGTGGAAGGCCATTGGGCCAACAATCTAAACATTTAAAGCCAACAATCTAAACATTTAAAAACCTTTACAAATCAATTTTTGTTAGGTTTCAAATGTTCTACACGTTAAACTAACCAACTCACTATTTAGGCCGTCCGTTTTTTTCCTCCTTGATGCATTGGCAAAAAGCATTCAAAACACTTGATTTTGGTTATAAATACTTGAAATAATATAGATCAACTTCAACGAAGTGGATCTTGTATTCGAATGTCGGAGGGTTGAATTTGAGTGGGAAGGATTCAGGCTCAAATCCTTTTGGAAGGACACAAGTCTCTCTCTCTCTCTCTCTCTATATATATATATATATATATATATATATATATATATATATATATATATATATATATATCAGAAATATGTATATTAGCCTACAGCTGAGAGTTTCTCTCAGCCTGCGGTGACGTGGCACATTATTGTCACACCAATAAGTTGCGGCCGCCTATTGGAATAAGTGAAATTACTAAATGTCCCTTGGTAAAAGGTACTTGTCCGGCTATTGTATATCATTATTTTTTCCCCTATTTCGTTTTCTGCTCGTTGTCAGATTAGGTTTTCCTTTCCTGTCATAAAGTTTTTTCTAAAAATAGCTGTTTCCGGATCAGGTTTTTCTATTTTTTTTTACTTCGCAGACCTAAATCTTCCTTTTTATTTTAATGTCGACGGCGGAGCAGAACACTTCCCCTGCCAATTTTGGTCGCCGTCGTCCCCGATCTCTATCTCCCGATCTAAATATGAATCATATATCATTTGGTTCAACTTTCTCATAGAATATTGAAAGTATGAAGAGTAGAGATATTTGGATGCTCATCAAGAGGTTTTTATTTTATCTTTTTTTCACAATTTCTTATATTAAAAATTTTGTGCGTCGTATATGGAACTGCGACCTATATTTCGTTTTACAGAACAATATAATCACTTTTATTAAATTTTTTTTAGAAACAATTTGACACTTTTGTTAACTGCGATCTCAGTCGCACTTATTTAATTTAATACACTAAATTGTAAGAACTGCGACCATATGTATTAAAACTATTTTTCCAGTGGTCAAAGCTATCTATACAACTGCGACCTTAGTCGCTGTCCTATTTATTATAGTTCAGACATGCGATTTTTAATTATTTCTTTTTTATACACTAAATTTTAAGAACTGCGATTAAGATCGCAGTATATATTAATGACAAATTTTCACAGTTATTATTACATTTTGTTCAAAACCTGGCTATACGAAGAACTGCGACTACGGTCGCAGTCTTTTATTCAGAAGTTACAGATATCTTTACATTTGCTACCTTGGTCGCAGTTTTATTTATTATAGTTTAGACGTGTAATTTCAATTATTTCTTTAATTTAGTTCAGCAATTTGTTTTATAGGATCTGAATTCACATGGAGAAATATTTGTAGGATTTTCAATTTGTTTTCAGTTATTTCTTTTTATCTTTACATCTGCGACAGTGGTCGTCATTTTCTAATTAAACCAAATGATTAACTAATGAGGTCTTTTGTTCATCAAACTACGACCTGGGTCACAGTGCCCAATTAAGCTAACTTATTAGAACATAAAACACTGGGACCGTTGCACTGTTATATTATACTGCGATAGAAGACGCAATTTTCTAATTAACCTAATTAATTAACTAATTGGGAACTTTATTTCATCAAACTGCGACCAGGGTCGCAGTATCATATTAGGATAACTTTGAAGAATAAACTGCGACCGGATCCCCAAAGAAGAGAAAAGGGACAACAACACTGCGACATCAATCGCAGAGTTTTAAAAAAATAATCTTAAAAACCTCACGGATGTTAATAATTTTTAAATTTTTAAAGACTGCGGCCAAGGTCGCATACACCCATGTCGCTAATTTAAATAGCTGCGACCAAAGTCGAAAAAAGGAAATGAAAAAATCAAGGTGACCTAGGTCGCTGTGTGAAAAAGGAGGAAAATTAAAAATTTTTAAAAATAAAATCTCTAATAAAATCGTTAATTCCTATTTTCTTTTCATCTTAAATTGTGACTTGGATTACAGTTTTAGTGTAAAAAAATAAAAAATACTGTTTAAATCACATACATATATTTATTTTTGATTTTACTTCATTAAATAAAAAAAACGTCTCTTTTACTCTTATTTGCGACCTTGCTGGCAAGGTTTTAAAATAAAAATATTTAAAAATTACAACCAATATTCTTGAAAATTTAAAAAAACAAAATATTCTTGTAAAAATTCATTTCATCAGACACTTTTAATTGACGTTAAATTAAAATAGGGTATTTTTTTTAAAAATAAAAAAATGGAAATCAAAACTGAAAAAATCTAACTATTAAGGGTTACAGGACCACAAAAATTTATTATTTCTAGGTTTTCCTTTACCTTTTTCCGCGGATGATTTCTTGGGCGCCATCTTGATCAGATCTTTTTAAAAAATACAATTTTTGAATGAAATTGATCGGAAAATTTGAAAATAATAACACTAAAATTTTCGGACTGATGAACTGAAATTTCAGATCTGTAAGTTTTTTTGGAAAGAAAGGTTTTACATACAGTAAAAAGTTGTAAGGGAGAGTATTTCGTCAAAGCGGTTCTTGAAGTGACTGATGGCTTATTCGGGCGGGATTTTTTTGTTTTTGTCCGCCAAAATTAATGTCTAATTCGTGACTATTATGTTGCCATGTTCTGCCGGCTGAGATACAGTAACCCCTACACACACACACTCTGAACATATTAACCTTGTACCTTGTTCTATATGTACAATTTCTAATGCTCATCTCAATTTTTTCTCAAAACTCTATGGGTAGTGAGTGTTTGCTATCCTTATTTCTTTCTTTTTATTTTTTTTTATTTGCTGCACGCTTGTTCGTTTTAACCCGTCTCTGAGTATTCTTTACTCAAGCTAGGGTTCATGGGTTTGAGGGTGACTAGGTACTGTCCAAAATTTCACAGATCCCAAACTAGCTTGTAGAAATTTTTTGAAGAGTACTGCTGTTCAGAATGGTCAAAGGCCTTTTATTGCACCAAAGTCCCCAGGTGTGGATTCCTTTGAGGCAGCCATGTATCTCTTCCAGGAATCATAGACTTCATCAAATCAACCAATGGCCAGGTACTAATTTTTTAGATGTCGTACACATCATTTTTCAGAAAATTTTATGTGTTTCTTAATTGTATCATACTACATGCAGAACACTATGCCAGATAATGCTCTCCACTATATTCCAAGGTCAACCATCACTGCTTCGGATACTTCGTGACTAGCCTTCCTTCTCTTGCTCATGCAATGGCTTCCTCTGATGATGAATTAGTGGTTATAGCAGAAGAAGAAGAAGAAGAAAATGACTGTAGCCGTGAGAAGCAAAAATCCAGTAGATCCTTTGTCGCTGAAGCAGACACCGAGAGTTCTTCCATCCCTCGTAAAGCCCAAGTTCGTCAGTGCCAGCCTTCCATGTTCAGCAACCTCATCACCGGAATCAGTTCATCTTTGCCCAAGAGCTTCAAGAAGTGGAGTAATCCGGCCCAGCTGCCACATCCGGCCTTTCACTCTTCATTGGCTCGTCAGCAATCCATCGTGCAGCTGAAATATCAGCAGCACCAGCAGGGAATGCTTCTTCTGCGGTGCAAGTCATGTGGCGATGGGAGGTCGTCTCAATCGTCTGAAGAGTTTGACATCTAGTCTAAAGGACACAAGATTGTTACTGTTCAGCCTCAGACTGGAGTTCTGATTTCTGAAAGCAGCTCGAAGTTCAAGAAGAGATGTATGCTCCTGAATGTGGCAAGGAGGAAGAATTCAAGTGTGGCGCAATGTGCATGTTCTTGCCAGGTTTTGCAAGAAGAAACAGGAACAAGTTCAGCTCGAGAAGTGAAAGCTGTAAAAGAAGATGGAAGATGATGATGCTGATGATGATGATGAGGAGGAGGAGGATGCACATGATGAAGTAAATGAAGAGGGTAGAAGTGTGGCATCAAGAGTGGCTTCACTCGAGAGATTCGAATGTGCTTCCTGGTCTTCTGCTGCCATTTTAGACGAAATTGAAGACGATTATGAAGGCGGCATCAATGCTTACTTTGACTTGCCACTGGAGCTCATCCGAGGAAGCACTGACGATGCCGGTTCGCCAGTCAAGACTGCGTTCGTTTTCAACAGGGAGACGAAGGGGGGCTTGAAGAAGAGCACATCGAAGTCAGGACGGAGGAAATCATGCGAATCATCTACTCGACATGTTAGGTTCTCTACATCGACGCCAGTATCATTTCCGCCATCGCCAAATCTTGGCTGCATCACACCAAGGTTGTTCCAAGCTAGGGAGGAGTTTAATGCTGCTCTCTTGGAGACACAGAATGCATACATCAACTTCTAGCTAAGTAATGCTTAAACTTTGATGTCATATAATGTAAACTATACTCGATGAGTGACTGAGGGGCCTCCAATAGCCTGTGTTCATGTTTATACTCTGTGGAACCATTTCAGACGGCCTCTAAATCCTAAATAAAACTTGAACCTTGCAGTAATGAACTGAAATATATGGTTGTATTTGATTTGAATTAGTTACGCTTCTAGTTCTGTGTGCACAAAAAATCGACCCATTTCAGCAGCCTCGTTCGATTCCACTATGCGGGTGACAGGGACCCCAACTGCCATGAAGCTCGCTTGTCCATTTTCTTCTTTGAAAACATGAGTGATATTGCGCTACTCAAGCATACCGATCAAGACGCCACAGCTCCGGACAGTGCAAGTTCACCGACGGGAGATTGTAACCATTCTCAGTCATGTTCCATCTTTCAACCGCGCGATGAAGCACTTAACTCACCGCGCCGATGAAGCACTTAACTCACCAAACTAATCTGCGGTTTACTTCTATACAGAGGTCAAGAGTTTGGGAAACAAAAAAAATTAAAATAGAGACAGAAATAATATATAGGCCCTCTCCTTCCCCTTCTCCCTCTCTCTCACACAATCTCAGAAGGAAAGAGCAAGAAATAATTTTTTGTTTCCATGAATAATATATTAAGAGCATTAATGACCCCGCAGTGACACTGTAGCACACTGGTAAAACTTTTTTTTGACAGTGATAAGAGATTTGATGTTTAAATCTCACTTGCATCAAGTTACAGCTTATATTTTAAAAAAAAAGCATTAATGGACCAGGTGTTTTTTTTCTTATCATTAAAGTTGGGCCCAATATAGGCTGATAGTCAGCACAAACTGGGCTCTGATCCAATCCCGAATGTAAGTGTTGGGCTCAGTAAACTTGGTGCCCGGCTTAGCCTCTCTCTTGAATAATCAAGGTTGGTTGGATGCTTAATCTGAACCAAGATTTTAGAATCCAATTTTGATGGCCCAGGCCCGGAACAAGCTTGGAACAGTTTCTGATCCTTCTGGACAGTGATGAAGGCTAGCAACTGTCTTTTGGTTTGAGCCTCTCATTACTGCGAGAACTTATCAAAGCTGCCCATGACAACAACATTATCAAACTGTTCAAAGAACAATAAAATGGTGTAATCCATTTCCTTTAGTCTATGCCCAAGCTCTTCATTTCAGTTTTTATTTTCTTTATTATTACATTTCCCCTTTTCCCCCTTCTTTTCTTTCTCTCATTCTAAAAGTCGCTCCTCGAACTTAGAATCTTCACAACATAACTCCAAACTATTACCATTTAAGTGAGTTTGGTAAGTCCAAGGTTGAAGTTCTATCTACACAGTACACGCTACAGTCTATATATCAGAAAAAAGAGAGAAAAAAAAACTTCAATCTATTAGCACTATTTAAGCTAGGTCCAGAGACGTTGACTTTACAAAGGAAATAAAGGTCGGTGTCTTTTCTGAGAGAGAGAGAGAGAGAGAGAGAGAGAGAGAGGAAAAAAAGAACCTTTCGAATAATCTTTTGTATCAAAGTATCTATGACCAGTTGAACGACTAACAAATAGATAGAAAAATAAAAGGGGAGACATTAAACAAATGTTTGATCATGAAACCTAGTACTCTATGTCGACCAATAACAACAAAAGTTTGAAAATAATAATAATCCATAATTTAAGCATTGTTTTGTTAAAAATGAACGCATGCACTGCATCTAAGACATTCTTCCAAATTCCTCGAACTTAACCCCCTCTACTGAACATAGATTACTCCCTGGATTTTGTGAATGTGCTGATGAATCACTAACTTCATCGAACAACATTATTACGTCCACAGACCACTCTTTGGATTCTCTTGGGAATTAATGCAGGAATTTTATAGTCTACTAGCTTATTCAATGTTCATTGGGAGTGCGACCCCCCTTGGATTCCATAATGAATTCACGAGGCATGCATTTATGTAATTTTTTTTTAGACAACCAAGCGCACACCCTTCGGGTGACTGGAAATAATAATATCGCGCAGGCAGTGGGCTTTGAACTTGGGGCTTCGTCGGCGAGCGACCCTCTAACAAGCCGGGGCCAACCAAGCATTCAACTGCGGGGGACGCGTATTTATGTAATTGAAAGAAGAAAAAACTAGTGAGTCCTTTTCACTCACCTTGGATGTAGGGAGAGAGTTCTCCTAATAATTAACTTTAATAACATGTTCTGAATTTCAAACTTTTTTGATCAGAAATAGCATATTTTACCAACTCTTCTCAAGTTTTTCTATTTTGACATGGTTGAAGCTAAATTTTCGCAGACCTTGAAATAGCTTTAAATTTCCGCAAACCAAACACGTCAATTTTTATTTACTGTAGTTGAAGCTCCACAAGCAACAACGAACTAAAAATTAGATTTGTTAGAACTAAAATAGTAGCATTTCTTACATTAGGAGAATCGATAAGTTAGCAGTGGATTGATTCTAGTGATTATTAATATGGGAACTTAGGCTTCACCATTCTCACCTGCAACAAGGCCAATGGCGACAAGAGAACTCTTAGTATTGGATTTATTTTTACCTCAAAGAGCTCTGGTTTTTAGATGGCCAAGAGTGGTTGTGTGAGTCAATCACCATGCTCAAATTCAAGTACTGAAAAGAGAAGCACTGCTCCCCTTGTCACTTGTTCTTTCATAATGTACATCCTCTAACTTCATTCAGCCTTCATTCACCCTTCTGTTGCCTCGCGCGCAACATCTTCTATAATTGAGCAAGGTGGGGGCCCTTGTGTTTTGGCCATGTCCTTTGTAAGGTCTGGCAGCTATAGATGTTGAAGGACACATGCCATGGTGATGGTCTCCTTAATCTCTCTGGGAACTGGTTGTAAGGGATTTGCGAGTTTGAGGTGAAGCTCAGTCATGGTGTGATGTCATTTTCTTTTCTATTTTCCTTTAATCTTGTACTGTTGGGAATTCAATGATGCGGACAAATTAGGTGTATGCCTGATGAACGGTAGCTCTTGCATTTACATTCATTTTCAGCTTTTGCGCAAGGCGATTATATGAAAAGAGAGTTATGTTGCTCATTGAGATGAAAGTCGATATTGGGAACAAGAGAAATAACTGAACAGAATGGGTACAAGAATTTGTTAATGAGTGATCCATCAAAATCATGACATTAATTAGGAATCATGGATATTTTTTTCTTCTCTCTTTAAATAAAGATCATAGCCCGGACTTGAACTTAGAGCCGGTTCATAACCTAACAGGCCAAATGAGCGATTAAAGTTGCGACAAGTTGGCATTCCAGAATGTAGAAGAGTTCATTTTCGGACTTCAAAGTTATAAACATCTAACATAATCCAACAAGTTTGTGGAGTTACAGACTAGGGTTTCATAATATTCAAACAAATTTGTGGATAGGAATTTAATGTTTTCAATGCTATGGAGACATATAGCTATCAGCCATCAGGAGCAGGCTTTAACTACAGGAATTAAGACCAAGGATTTGGTTTCCACTCCACTGGCAAAAGCAATAATAGGTAGGCCTTCACTGAGATGAGGAACCCATTTGCTATTTCTCCGATTATGATCGGTAAATAACCACAAATGCATTCTACAAGGTGATTCTGAAATTACGGAGACTTGATCCGATCAAGCCGCTGAGTACTGGAACTTCAAAGGGAGGGAAGTGGGGAGTGCTAGTCCGAAAGGGTTAGGAACGGAGTGTTCTCTCTTTTTTTTCTCGTCATTTCTCCTTGACTTGGGACTTACAAAATGAATCCTATCAAAGATTTTTCTCCTTTGCAAGTTTCCTTGTTCATCTTGCTCTTCTATGAGAAAGACAGGATAGGATTTATCTCTTGACTTGTTAAACAAACCTAATTAAGCATTAAAACTGGGAATAGAGATGGATGTACCTTTTCTCATGCAAAGTATATATCATGACAACATCTTAAAACCTTTGAGGTTTCTTTTATGGCTGACAAACACAACACGATTTCATGTCGCGTGGAACTTTCTTATCATACACCTACCTGATTCATGTCTTGCGACGAGTCTTGCTTTTTAGTAACAAATTTAAAGTTTGTTCCCACCTATCAAAATATATATAATGGGCCATTCTGATCCGAAGCGGATATTAAACAAATAAAATGAAAATATTTCCTCTGATCCAATCTGAAACAGATAAGTGAGGTATGGTGCAGTTTGATATCTTGTACTCTTTGTTCTGTATATAATTTTTTTTTGTTTTTTTTGAGAGAATTCGTTATAATCTTTTTAATAAAACAAGTGTTTATAATCCACTTTCATCCAAAGGATAAAAAAAAAAAAAGATTCGTGTGTGAACCAACGTTGATGATTGATAAATGAGTACATGTGATGAATCTAACTGGCATTGTTTACATAAAATCTAGCTGTTCCTTCAAGAAAATTCCTTGAACCAATTTTTGATTATTTGAACTACGCATAAAGATCAATATAAATAGAAGGGAAACTCTTTGGTTACTTCCTCAACAACCTAAGATTAACATTTGAGCACACCAGCATTCCATGTGAGCTAGGAAGGACTGAGGAAGATGTCCAGGATTCTTTTTTCTTTCTGCACTGCACCTCACATGTTCTTCTTGTTCCTCAGATTTGACCCATTCAATTAATTAAAAAAAAACCTTGTGCTTGCTTGATTAAGAATTAATAGAATAGTAAAAAGTTTTATGTTAAATATGATTAGTGTTTGTTCATTACGTTTATAAATAAAAAAAATTATGCGAAAATATGTTGCACAGTGGTCAACTTAACTGAAATAGGATTGAACATTTTTCAGCTTTTATTTATTTTTATAGTTTTAGAAAAGAATTTGAAAAGTCTTAAGAAAGACTCCAAAAATAAAAGATTCGTAGTCAAAGTAAATTATTTCCTTCTGTTCTTCAAGAAAGACTAGATTTTCTTTTTTCTACAGTGAGCAGAAAAGGTATCATCTTGGGTGACACAAAGGTCAATAATACACTAAAGCTGAAGCTTGGATGTGTGAGGCTCAAGACTTTGGTGACAATCGAATCGAACAAAGCAAACAGAAGAAGGCCAGTCTTTTGTTTGCTTTTGAATGAACGAGCCGGTGCAATGTCACTAGCTTGCATATAATTTCATGAAATTCTCAAGGTTGATTGAGGGAAGAGTATATGTTGGAAATGATTCATCTTTACATGTAATTCCATTGTCATTGCCCTGTTCTTGAGACTTGAAGCCACAAGTAGCCTGTGATACTGAATCATGAGCCCAAAACTTTGTTGAGAGAGCAATGATGCTCAGATCAAAGATCGCTCTGAGGGTCGTGTCACTGATTTTGAAAAATATTAAACTGAGTAAAAGAGGTTCATATCACCTCGTTATCACTATAGTACACATGAAGCCTTGCACGCTTGCTTTTATGTATAGAAAACGCCTTCTCCTTTTAAATTTCTGATCAACATTACTCTTTATAATTTCAATAACGAAACTATGTACAGTTCAATAATAATCAAATAACTTGTCAGCCAGTTCTAGCTAGTGGTAACATTTTGATCTTGCTAGACGAAGATGATTGAATTTGCTTTCTTACAGTAGGATGATGAGGCAATCTCCACACAAAGAAAACGATAATCAATGCCAATTTATTTCATACATATTGTAGTGAATTCTCACAGTAAAATGGGCACCTTTAAATTCAAAAATGAAGACAAAGTTAGCACAAAGACAAGAAGTTAGGTTGCATTCGGACCTTTTACCCTAGGGGACCCTTTTGTAGCCATATGATATTGACTAATGCACAAGGATAGGGTTATCCCCAGAGCATTTCCCTTGCATTATGCTCATTGGCCTACCTCTCATAGGATATAGAAGTATACATATAAATAATCATAATACAAAGCTAAAAAAGCTTATGATTATTTCAATTTAAACACATCCAGATTTATGGAGAATCATTGGTTGTATTCTTAAAACCCTTTAGTCTCCATGTTTAATGTCACAAAAATGTCGTCATCGTTTCCATTTAGTGACAGTAAGAATCACTACTGTTTGCTCCACCATATGGCTAAGATTCAGAAGTGGACTCTACTAGTGTTGGAGAGGAGAGGATTTAAATCCTTAAATTAAAATGCAACCGTCATAATTTATTATGTACCTGATGCGTAGAATGGGTTTGAATCTTTTCTATTCGTAGTAGTGAAAAGTATGATTCTTAGTCACAGTTGTATGTTGCTGCATGAATGTGATTCACTCCAGAACAAGTTATAAATATGCAAATATATTTGAGTGTTTACATTACCTTTTATACAGAACAAAAGGGGAGGAAATCTGAGATCGATAGAAGTGGGCACATTTTTTCTTTTCCCACAAAACTTTACTAAGCTATTGATTATGCTTTCATATCATTAATCCTCTTTTTCTCAATAAATAATTTTCATTAGAGTCTCCTGAGGACCAAGCTAAAGCAATAAGTTCAGCTATAAGAGGAACTTTGGTAGAAGCATCTATACGAGAAAAAAAGTACTCACAATTTTTGAGAAATGCTACAAGCATTTTTGAAGGAATTTTCTCCTTTTCAAGCGAGAGGGTGAGGATTATCCATTTCACTTATAAAAAACAATAAATCCAACTTCTTTCCTCGTTCCATGAAACGAGTCACAAGCAAGTCAATAAGGAAGTTTAATTGCGACATGAAAGATCACAAGTTCAAGAACCAATAAGCGTAAATTCTAGTTCCACGGAAAAGAGAAAGGAATTGGTTTACTCAACTTACCCGAAAAAAAAAAAAACTTCTTGCTCTACTGTTTCTTAATCTTTCCAAGGACCAGGTAGCATAAATGAATTTATCTAGCATGTGTTTAGTCCTTAATACGTTCTCCTAATCATGTGCATAATATCTCAAATTCATTCCCTTTGGGTTTGTGGGGCAGATGCCATGTGGTAGCATACTTGTCACGATCCATCAAAGCTGTGACACTGTTGACAACTGAACTCGCACAAACTTCACAACTATAACCTTCTAGGCTCTAAAACTCATCACCAATCCGTCCATAATTGAACAAGGGGGTCCCTAGGGTTTAAGGGCATGTCCTCTCTGAGGACTGGTATCCAATAATGGAGATGTTGGAGGACACATGCCCTTGTCTCCCTAGGGTTTCAGTGGGAGTTGGTTGGCTACAGTCGCATCTATTTAGGTAAACAAAATCAAGGGGGGGAAAAAAAAAACTTTGTTGGATGATTTGATGCCACATTATTTTCCCTTGTACGCATCTCTTCTCCAAGTATCACATGCTTCAGTGACAAAGTTAGGCCTGATGAAATGCAGAGCATAGGGAAAGACTTGCTATGCTGAATTCTTTTTGGGCAGCTTGCCAACCATAGCAATGAAAATCTTTGTGTCGAGGTGATTCTTAGGACGGTAAGAAATGTTGGGATTTGGGTTGAAAAAATAGTCCCACATCGGCTAGACGTACGGATGATCTTGAGTATATAAGGATTTGGGCAACTCCACCTAGAAGGCTAGTCTTTTGAGATGGTGCTCCAAGTCCTTCAATTGGTATCTCAATGACCCAAAAGAAAAGGATGCAATGAGTCTGATCACCCCAATGGCGCAAAAAGGCGCAATAATAGGTTGCGTCATTAGGCCTCTGTGAAGCTAATATTGGGCTCTCCCTTGTTTGTTTGATTGAGGGGGGGGGGGATTATTGAGATTTGTTTGAACAAATAGTCACACATCGGCTAGACGTGGGGATGGACTTCTCTGCCTGCATTTACTAGAAGAATTTGATGCAGTTGGTCTTTAAGTTAGTAGCCAGGGGATTAGGTGTGCTTTAGAAACAACCATGAGACAAGTTAGTATTCTACTTTAATATCAAGATTGTACTTGGCAAGAATAAAGTTATTCTTTCATTGTTTGATAAGAATAAACATAATTACCACACTTATTTCCTCTCACTTATCATAGCTAAGCAAGTTGGCTTATGCTAACCATTGTATGATCTAATCATATTAGAGTTAATTGAGATTGCTTAATATATATTTTAAAATTTGTTAGCTTGAGCTTCTAGATAAAGTGATTATCTAACAGTGTGTCAGGGTAGCGTGTTTCAAGAGCCGCACACATTATTCATCGACTATTGAAATTGTCCTTTATTTTAGATTTCATCGTTAAGACATAATTATTACGTTCCTTGAGGACTCTCAACATAAATTGCTTTTAATGTGTAGCAACAAAATTTGGATTGGTATAGTCTTTATGGTACATGGGTCCAGGGCTTGTTAGCCCTAGTGTCAGCTAGGGTTAGGGGACATGGAGACATTTTTCTTTAAGGATCATGCAGACAATTTTTGAACGCTTTTTAAATGACTAAACCTACAAAAATAGCTTTCAATGCAAGAAAGCAAATAGCTCTACTGTGAAATGACATAGGCATGGAGAAGGTGATGAACCATGAATTGTGGAAATTTTAGGGAGCATGACCCTAGAGCAAGGAGATAATGTATCTAGCACAATCTCTCACAAATGGTCGAGTGGTCCAGGCCTTGGGTTGTTGAGCAACACTCCCCACAAGTCTGCATTTCAAGCCCGCGTGCCAGCAGACATTATTTCTCCACTAACGCAGCCTAGGACAAGCACTGGGTTTGCTCCCCGGTGGTCGACGGTGAATCCCCGTCGGCGGCGAGTTAATTAGCGAAAAAAAAAGAAGAAAAAGAAAATCTAGCACAGTCTACACTTCAAGAAGTGAGCCCAAACCTTTGGCTTGGTCTCCTACTTCATTAGCACAAGAATAGGCAGGGGACCCTGGCTTGAAAGTTTCTTGTATGGTTTACTTCACTGTGGGAGCTAGCTATGCTTAACTTGCAAATCACAATTCATCATTAAATCACATTTATTAGAAGAGATGGATGTATAATTTCATCACGCAATCAATCATAACACTTAAATGTTTAAGCTTCCGTTTTGATTGATATAACCTTAATCACAATGTTCCAATCTAAACTGAAACACCCTATCACCCAACATATTTGATTAGTATACGCACCGAACATGTCACTTCTTCTTAATTGTAAAACCTTTCACAAACTTAATGCAATCTATGAATTGTTCCAGCATGATTAAACAGTAGAAATAAGGTTTAATGCTAAGATTAAGTCTAGCTCTCAAATGTCTGAGCTTCTTCTCTGTATGGGATACTATCTGCTTGAATGACATAGTACTCTTATTTGCCTCTTTTGAGTCAGACTCCATCTTAGATTCTGTGAGTCCAAATTCCCAACGGCTGCAGACTTGTGTCCTACCCACCCAGGACCCAACCAGTTCAAGTCCAAGAACCAGCCTCATTTTGTGCGTTGACTGAAAATCTACAGCAGCTAAGGGCCTACTGCAGAATGCAATCATGAAGAAACTATGAAAAAACATTGAGTGTAAAAATGATCAGTGAGGATTAAGAAAAGATTTCTGATTGTCTTAATTGAAACTGGATGAAAAAACATACTTAATCTTAGTAAACTTAAATTTAAAACATTCAATAGAAGATGGAACTATGCAAGACAACATTAATACCATCTGCTTTCTCTTTGTATTTTCTTATTTTATACTGTCTGTGACTCTGTATTTCTCTTTGTATCCATTGGGAAAATTTATGAAAGTAGTTTCTTCAGCTTCAACCGGGAGAATCTCCTTACTATATTACTCATACAAGCATGAAAATATATGCTTGTGAATGCTTGCATATTCACAAAAGCATCATGATTGAATCAAATAGGGGTTTTCGCTGGTCAATAACGAATGAAGAAGTGATCCCTAAGTAAGAAAGAGACTAAAGAGGGAAAAGGAAAACATCCTAAAAATGAGGGATGGTATCGGAGGAGAAAAACTCGCCCTAAAGGAAGAACTCTTAGTTGAATTATTTCCCTAGCATTAGCAATGCTAAGTTGAGCCTTCCTCTATACACATGAATCACAACGAGTCTCCACAAACTACTATTAATATTTGTGCATTGTGAACTCTTAAGTCATTACAAACAAGGTGGCCATACTCCACCTTTATCCACTAAAAAGAAACTCTTAAGTTATTACATAATAAGCTTGAATTATTGTATCAATATCATGGAGAGATATAAATTCACAATCTTTCACCAGAGAATAAATTGTTATAGTGTCTGAGCAAAGCTTACTTGGTACATAAACAACAATTGGTTGCATGCGCTGCCAGTTAAAGCAGGTTTAGAGCAAAGGGGTGAACGAAGCAAAATGGATGAAAGTGAGTTGCACAAAACATTCACATTCCTAGAGAACCAGACAGCTAATTTACCTAATGCTATAATTAACTACTCTTGCAAACCCTTTATGAAGACAATCAGAATCATTGATCTGTAACTAGGACATAAACTAAAAACAATTAATCTGCACGCGTCAGTTCCCTTCGCATTGGACGTACACGATCCCATCAATACCATTTTCTGACTGGTATAATGGAATGCCAGCAATGCTTGCCAAGAGCCAACTCAATGGTATCTCAGATTACCCACCATTATTATTACTGTCTCTCTACTCACCTCATCTACCCACCAAAAAATAAAGATCAAACTAACCTAGGAGAAGATGATAGCAGTGAACTGATTCCTGCCAGCTTGAAAATAAAAGCTTGAAATGATTGGTCCATAGCCCCTCTAGCTCCTTAACCTTTCCTTGTGCCCCACTCCACATGAAACCAATGGCATTTTGGCTAATTAACTTTGAGCTTGAACCCTATTGGATTGTGACCTGACCAAGTCTCCTGCATGGTCAATATCATCCAAATTACCCAAACCATGTTGCAACTTAACCTTAACCTGTCCCCACCTTCCTCGCTCTTTCCCATCTCTCTGTCTCTATCTCTCCCCTACTTCCTATATTTATACACCCCCAACCCCTCTCCTCTCTTTCATCACAACTCCAACTTCCAACTCATTCTTCCTAGCTTCAACAGCTCATACCCTCACATTTCAGACCTTCACGTTTCAGACACGATGTGTAACTCCAAGATGAAATCAGGCCATGCCATTGGCCCGGCCGAGGTGGCCGAGGTGGCCAAGATCGATGGCAGGGCAGTCCTCCAGCCCGCGTGCAACCGTGTTGCAGCTCTGGAGGCCAACAAGCCCATGAAGAAATCTCTTCAGAGATCCTTGTCTTCTCCTATGACCATTACTGTTACTAAGACTACTAACGGTTCTGATTTTGATGCTTCTGCAAAGACTTCGCCTACTGCGAAGAAGCTCATGACTCCAATCTCTCCCAAGCCGAAGCCCATCAAACGCGGTAACGATCCTTATAGTCCTAATTCGAGCACGGAGAAGCCCATTACACAGAAACCAACTGTGAGGCCTGCCCCGGTAGTTAGGAAGAAATCCAAGAAGTCTAGTGGAGGGCCTTCGCTCGAGCAATCATTGAGCTTCAAGGGTTCTTATTCGTATGAATCTTTGTTGGTGGACAAAGCCCCAGGGAGCATTGCAGCTGCGCAGAGAGAGCAGACTTCACTGATGCAAGCACAGCGCAAGATGAGGATTGCTCACTATGGCAGGACACCAGAGAAGCTCGAAAAGGTGTCTTCAGTCGATACATCGAATGCTGCAGCTGCTGCTAGCCAAGAGGAGAAGAGATGCAGTTTCATCACACAAAATTCAGGTACAATTGATTAGTCCCCATGCATTTCATTATGTACAACTTTGTATGTTTTGGTTCGTGAATTGATCTGTTTTTTCTTGTTTGTGATGATGATAGATCCTCTGTATGTTGCCTACCATGATGAGGAATGGGGAGTTCCTGTCCATGATGACAAGTGAGTTTCTGAAATCTCTTTCTAACTCCCTCCTCTCTAACTCTGTCTCCATCTAACTCTCCCTCTAACTTGTCAATGATTTTACTGCAGGATGCTGTTTGAGTTACTAGTGCTATCAGGTGCTCAAGTTGGCTTAGATTGGACCACCATACTCAAAAAAAGGGATGACTTCAGGTATAGTAGCAGTTGATTTATTTACTTTTAGATAGATTTGGTGACAATTTTGTTAAAATGGAAGCAGTTCAGTTTTTGGTAGCAAAGAAGTCTAAATTGTTTGTTTGTGCGCGTCTCTGGTTCAGGGCAGCTTTTGCTGGATTTGATGCAGAAGCTGTTGCCAAGTTCACGGAGAGGCAAATAGCATCCCTCAGCTCAGAGTATGGGCTAGATTTGGGGAGGGTTCGAGGAGTTGTAGACAACTCTAACAGAATCCTAGAGGTATATAGCTAGCTAACTTGTCATTTGGTTCCACTTTGAAAGGGAATTTCACATTATTAATAGATAAAAGAAGATATAATATTATGATTTGATAGTTCCTTGCCCTTTTGTTCTAGTTGTCAAACAAACACACATTTGAGTTTTGAGTTTTCAATTCTTTATTTATTTTTTTCCCCTTGAATCCACACGTTTATGCCTCATTGTTGCACTAAAAGATGTCATAAAATTGCTTTCCAATAGGAAGCCCTAGAAGTAAGAAAGGTATCAAATCAAACTAGTATACTATAAGAACAAGCATAGACCTGAGCACATGCACTGTATACCCTAGTTGTACTCTAGTGAAATTTAAAAATGTAGGATCTTAATTATTTATGACAAGTTCACAAGTCTTTCCAATCACATTAACTGCTGGCATGATCTCTGCGCAAACTTTCTTGTTTCTAGTGATGCCAAATTCTAACAAGAACTAATTCTCTTCTTGCCAAAATGAAAAAAATGCACTTTATTTTCTCTTGATTCTTGGATTGCATCTTAAACAAAAGCATGACTTGTTTAGTACTCTTTCAACCCTTTCAGATGTGATCTTTAAGCTTTAGAGGTTTGTGGAAAATTTTGTATAACTCACTTTAAAGAGACATCTAGAAATTTGTGATGACACTTTATAAATGCACACTAGTTCTCTGAATTCTAGGGTTTTGTGTTCTAAAGTGAGGTCTTCTTGCCTTCCATGTGACTCAAACTTGGTTAACTTGTGATGCAGGTCAGGAAGGCATTTGGGTCACTGGACAAGTACCTGTGGGGCTTTGTTAACCACAAGCCCATCTCAACCAACTACAAGTCATGCAGAAAGATCCCAGTCAAGACCTCCAAGTCTGAGACCATCAGCAAGGACATGGTCCGGCGAGGCTTCCGCTTCGTCGGCCCAACGGTGATCCACTCCTTCATGCAGGCGGCGGCCTCACCAACGACCACCTCGTCTCCTGCCCCCGCCAACTCCATTGCTCCTCCCTCAACTGATTGACCCTCTAACATAACCCACAACCTTCATAAGTTTAAGCTAAAGGCTTGCTTGGTTTTAGGCTTTAGTTAGCTTGATTTTACTAATACTGGTTGAATGTATAGTGTTTTCCTTCTTCCATTTTAATTTGGCTTTTTTCTTTGTGAGTTGTATGTGAGATTGATTTCTAATGGATAGAGCTTGGTAGATGAGAGAGTGCATGTGGAGAGGGGACATGGAGAACATGGCTGGCAGGCAAATGCATGTGCATGTCAGGCTGCATTCTCTCTCTTTTCTCCTCAATGGCCATGTGATCTGAGCATGCTTCATAATTCTTGGGTCTCAATCTCAACTCTGATGATGATCCCTTTAACAGCCTGTGGTGGTGATGGGAGGAGAAGGGGAATATTGTACCCTTGGGGCTCCACCATTTGCAATCCCCATCCTCTTGTATTGTTGTTGGGTGGTGCTTTGTAATTTTTCTTTTCTTTTTTTTAGTTTTTCAACTAGTTTATTGACAAGCTGTTCACAAAGGGAATAGGGCCCATATTCCTCACAAGTGGGATGATAGGCTGCTAGCTGGGTCTCTCTCTGATGGAGGTTGAGTGTGCGTGGGGGGTTCATACATTGTCATATGGGTGTGCAGTTTGCTTAACAGATGGTGTATACCACTTTATTTTCTTATCTTTTTGGGAGTTTGATGATGATATTGATATATATCTGTGTACAAGAACCTCCTACTCCATGTGCTTCATCTTCTTTCTTTTTAGTTTTCCTGTATCTTTCCACCTTCCATGGGGATTTATTCCTGGCTGTTTATCACCTAACTAGCCAGTCTGTTAGGCTGGATAAGCACATGCTTTGTTGGTATAGCTAGCTATATTCCATGGTATCAATTGACAAAGTAAGCTTTGCACATGGAAAAATATCTGGCAACTATTTATTTATATCATGATATGAAGAGCATATTAGACTGAATGGTCTGATTGTCAAGTAAGAAACCAATGTATATTCATATATATACTACCAAGTGAAGTTCAACCTTCTAATTTTCTTGGCGTACCTTCATGATTATAACATCTTTCATTGAAATTAAAGGTCCTCATTTCCCCCTTAGAAATTGCAGTGGAGATTTTCCGCCGCGAGCCATCAGACGGTCGATCCTTGCCATAGGCAATTGAGGGGTCAAATGGGGGGATTTAAAGCGCGAGAGAAAATAAAAAAGCGCGACGCAAGAGACACTGATTTTTTTTTTTTACGAGGAAACTCAAATCAGGGAAAAACCACAGAGAAGAGGAGGAGAATCCACTATAATTTTTTGGTTACAAGAATTACATGGATTAAATGACAGAGTCTCAGTGCTGGGCTTTTTTTTCAGGAAAGAAGTAGAAGATGATCTAGATCTCACCCCAAAGTCTCCTTCTCGCTGGAGGAGAAGATTCATTTATACTTGATTTGATCTGTGTGCATGAAGGCGGATGGTACAGACGCAATCTTCGTAACTGCATGATCTGCACTGTAGATCCGTTGTAACAACCGTGATTGTTGGCGCTTGATTGTTGGGATTACATGCAGAAAATCCCGCCTCGGTCCATAATTGCCCAGGGTGGGGACGTTCCACGTTATGAACGTGGAGGAAGGTCAGGCTGTATAACTGAAGGCGAAGATCAAGGATAATCTGTTGTCAAAATAATCAATGCCCTCGGAGCGAGGAGCATCTTTTAGAGTGGTTGAAGTTCTCGGAGCGAAGAGTTGCTTCTGGAATTACTGAGGCTTTTAGTTACTTGGACACGTGACGTGATCCTGTGTGCGTCAGGTTTTGACCACTATAGATGCCCCCTGCTCTTTTGATTCTCGAAGTCTACAAGAGAGAAGCGAGAGAGCAAAGCTGGTCACTCGGGGCCTTGCCCTTGTCTTGATACTTGTGGGCATAGGATGGTTCATTAATACTGATCTTTTGGATTGATGTGAAGATTGTGTTGTTGGATGACAACTGACGAGCCAATTGATTTGACTTCTCAGAATTGGTAACTGGCGTCCCTTTGAATTCTGGTACCGTGATGACAGAGATCATGGAGGATCATCGGTTGATATCATGCCTCTTTGATTTTGACTGAAATTTTCAATATGTGATCTGGCTTTTCGGGATCGAGAATTTGAATTAGAGTTAGTTGAGTTCCTCCATCAATAAATCGCAGAATTCTTCCTGTAAAAGTAGCATTTGCAGTCTCCTCTAAAAAGTCTTGCCTTTGAGCTCTTCTCCTATCGTCTTGTTGAGTTGCCATATGTCCTTCTTGTTATGCCTATCACTCTAGTTTTGATGATGATTAACTCATATAGTTATAGTTTACTAATAATCTTGTGTTTAAATAGTTTCAGTGATTGACCAAGATATTAGTATGTGTTTGGCTTCAACAAAGGAGTTTTAGAGCTTACACGCATTGATTCAAGAGCTCGCGCATCAAGATCGCATCTAGCACTCGGTTGGAGTCAAGCTTATTGGATCGTATTTGGATCGAGTCGACTTGGAGAGGGAGTTCTACAAGATGATTTCGGTTTGTATTTTAGTTTATGTTTAGATCTTGTGTAAAGGTAGATAGTGTTGATATGCTCAAGTTCACACACACACACACACACACAAGTTTAAAGTTTATTAGTTTTGGTTTCGTTTAACCGGTTTTTGGATTCCATATCAAAAACATAGATATATATCTTATATGTATATTGGATTCTATCCATATACAATATGCTTCAAATTTGTTTCAATATCTTGTTTTTGTATCCATATGAGTTTTGGAGAAAACGGTTTTCCATTTCAAAAATCTAAGTTTTTGAAAAATACGGATTTTGTGTTCAAGCCTAATTTCCATATCACAAAAAATGGTTCAAATAGTTTATAATATGTGTTGAATTTTTTGTCACACATACTTGTATTTCAAAGATCTTATAAGAACTTATTTTTGTGGAATTTATGTGATTTTATGGGATTTTATTGAAGTTAAAAAGACCAAGTTTTAATCTTTATAACTTGTTTGACCTGGCCTTCTCCCGGTCGACCGTCCGGTCGACCGAGGCAGAAGTTGGTCGAGCGGTCTGGTCAACCGATGTGCACAAACGTGCACGACCAAATGGCTTGAGGGTCGGTCGACCGGCCAGAGAGCTCTGCTCTCTGGATCTGGCCCCGGTCGACCGGCCAGAGAGCTCTGCTCTCTGGTTCTGGCCCCGGTCGACCGTGCAGTCGACCGATAGGTCAAAGCCTGGGATCGGTCGACCGGGCGGTCGACCGGCAGGCTCCAACGGTCATAAATATGACCGTTGGCCGGTCGACCGGCAGCAGATTTTTCTGCTGACTTTGACCCAACGACTATTTTTTGAGGGGTTATAAATAGCCCCCTCTTGGGCTGTTTTCTACAAGTTTTTAGATAGCAATTTTTTTTTCATCTTTACAAGTGTTTAACAGCAAGTTTTTAAAAGAGTTTTGTGCCAAAAGATTTTATTTTTATTGTTTTAAAGTGTTGGAAATTCAAAGAAAAAGAGAGCCTTTGGGAAATTGTTTTGATCTTCATTTCTATTTCATTTTAGAGTTTTTCCCAAGTGTTTTTCTTTGTAATTTATTTTCCAAACACTTTAGTTTCTCACACTTGAGCTATCATATCTATCCTATCTGTAGGATCTTGTTTTTGTGAGAAAATTGGTTTGTGGTCTTTGAGATCACCAAGAGTTGTAACCTTCTTTATGTTTGTTGATATCCTTCTTGTGTAGAGGTGATTGTGGAGGTTGCGTTTGGTTTTGTTGTATCCCTCTAAGTGTAGAGGTGATTGTGGTGGAGTTTGGCTTTGTACCTTATCCCTCTAAGTGTAGAGGTGATTGTGTTGGCTTTGTGCCTATCCCTCTATTGAGAGGTTGATCTTGTGTGGCTTAATGCCTTGCCTCTTGTGTATAGGTTGTTGTTATTTGAGAGAAGAGTTGTGTACTCTAAGTTTGTATTACCCAAATCCTCAGTGGAGGTTCCCTATGTGGGAAGTCCTGTGTGGACATATAGGGCGTGTTTGTTTCGCCGCAAAAGGCCGCAAAACGCAAGTCGTAAAACTTCTTTTTCATTTTCCGTTGTTTGTTTCGCTGAAAAACAAGTTGCAAAATGCAACTCTTCTTTCCCACTTGCAGTTGCTACAGTTAAATTTGTGGTCATGTAAATCTCACTTTTACACTCATATTTTCCCACTTGTAGTTGCTACAGTTAATTTTGTGGTCATGTAGCTCTCACTTGTAGTACACTTATAGTTCAAAACAGTTACTTGATAATCATATATAATTTAATATTATTAAATATTTAATATTTTAAATAGTGTTCAATTTCTTATTTAATTATTTAATTATTTTATATTTTTAATCTTTAATTTTTTTATTGTTTTAATATTTAATATTTAATATTTTTATTTAATATTTTATTTAATACTTTATTATTTTATTAATACTTATTCCATTTTTTATTATTTTATTTAGAGTTAATATTTTATTAATATAACAATATTATACTTTACTATATATTAAATTATTTATTTTTTAATATAAAAAATTACTTTATTAATATCATAATATATTTTATTATTATATTAATATTTTATTATGTTAATATTGTAATAGTAATTCAGTATAATAATACTATAATGATAATTTATTATTAAATTATAATTATATTTTACTTTGTTAATTTTATATTTCTATAATATTACAACAATATTATAATAAAATTTATATTACAATTTTCAAGTATTTTAATATTATAATATTATAACTATATTTTATTATTTTTGTAAGATTTTTTAATATTTATATTTTATTAGTATTCTTAAAATTTTATTAATGTTCTTTAGATTTTCTTAAAATTTTATATTATTTATTTAGTTAATATTTTAGTAATATTTTACTATTTATACTAATATTTTATTAATATTATTGTTATAAATAAAATATTAAGATTATTAATTTTTTATCTCAAATTTATTAATACAATTTAATTTGCAATAGTAGATTTAATTTAATAATATTTATAATATTTAAATCACTGCTACAGTTAATTTTGTGGTCAACTTTTTCACTTACACTTTTATATTACCAACCAAACACCGTAAAACACAATATACTTTACCATTTACACTTTCACTTTATCAACCAAACACCGTAAAACACAATATACCTTTCCATTTACACTTCACTTTATCAACCAAACACCGTAAAACACAATATATTTTCTCTGCTACAGTTCACTTTTTCCATTCTTATTTTACGACTTACGACTTGCGACGTTTTGCAACGAAACAAACAGGCCCATAGTGAAAATCTTTTTGTGTGAAGGCGGGGATATAGAGTAGTGGCCCGAACCTCGAAACATATCTCGGTGTTTGCGATTGATCCACTAACTCTAAACTCTCTCTCTTATACCTTGCATTATTTCATATTGTTCTTATCATACTTATATGCTTGGTATTGTTGTGTGTGCCTCACTAGTGTTGAACCAAGAGAGCTTCATATAGCACCTTAACTCTTATTTAGAGGAATTTAGAGGAGATAGTCCAGAGCTCGTCAACGGGAATTCGGCTACACTCTTTGGTTACACTAAGTATGTTGTAATTAGTTTTTAATTCCACATCATTTGTCATTAGATTAGCCATACACCTATTCACCCCCCTTTAGGTGTATTTTCACTTCTCTCCTCTTGTTGGATGGAGAAAGGAAAGGTGGAGAAGATGGTGGCCGAGCTCCCGCTGTTTGGGAGTCTACTTGACGTGATATGTCGGTCATCGTGATGAGCTCATCGTGATACATCAGCCATCATGACAACACTCTGCCACTAGGAGCGATTGCTTGGCAGCGCGCTTCGATTGGAGCCGATGATCTGGTTCTGGGTTGCTGAGTTTTTTAAGGGGCAAGGATCGTTCTAAAGAATTTGATCCTCCCTTCATATAGGGCTACAGGAAGTAAGAGAGGAAGCTCTTTGGTTAGGTATGTTGGCGAATTGCTTTTAACCTCGGAGCCTGATTCTCTTCCTCAGGACACCACAATGAGGAGAGATATTTTTTTCCTTCGGGTATGTGCAGTTGGAGTCCATCTGGTCAGATGTTGCTGTCTCGGTCCTGGAAGGCTTCTCAGGATGCTGCGGAGAGCGGTACTGGCTCCACTGCCTTGGATGCGTACGAACTACTGTCGAGGCACATAGTTGCCTGCTTAGGAGCTGCTACAAGGATAAAGACTTCCCTCGGAAGATCTTCTTCGATGAACAAGTCTTTACTGTTACTGTATCGGGAGTCTGTAAATGATGGCATGACGGGTCCTCAGATCTCCTGTATTCCTTTTTAGAAAGTAAACACAAGAACGTAAAAGATTTCACCACTTGTCAGAGTAATGACATAATAAATTTTAATGAAATATAATTGCATGTATTTTATAGAAGAAATAACTGAGTTATTTGGATCTTTCCTGATTTGTATTGTGGAATGATCATACCTCTTCAGAGGCCTAACTTTCGGATGGGAAGAATGTGTTGCTTCTGCGTTACCATCTTTGGATGGTGTCTTCACCTCTGAGAGTACAGAAATTTGTTCTCCGAGTGAAGTGAGGACTTCAATCGCGAAAATGAATCGGACCATTAAGGCTGAGCTCCAAGTGAAGTGAGGACTTCAGTCGCAGAGATGATTTGGGCCTTTAGGCGCTGAGCTCTGAGTGAAGTGAGGATTTCAGTCATGGGGGTGAACTGGGCTGTTAGGCACTGAGCTCTGAGTAAAATGAAGTCTTAAGTCGCGGAGGGTGGAAGCTCGGAGGCTAATGTTAGTGTTGTTGTCCTCGAGTAGGGTTTCTCTTCTCAGAACGTACTAATATCAGATTATGAGTGAGGGGAGCCCTCAACTGCAGAGCTGCGCAGTTAGTTGCTCAATTGGGGATGGGCCTTCTGGGGGCAGTTACCTAATTGAGGATGAGCCTTTAGAACCCATAAATAGGTGTTTGTACTGTGACTCTCGAGTGGGAGCTTCCCTCCTCAGAATGCAGACAAACTGATAGTAGCCTAATTGGAGATGAACCTTTCAGACGGTAGTTACCCGATTGGGAATGCGCTAAGACAATTGCCCAGTGAAGATGAACCTTTCGGAAGGTAGTTTCCCACCAGGGATGAGCCTGAGGGTGCCAGTTGCATGATTGAGAATGAGCCATCCGTAGGGCAGTTTTTCAATTAGGGATGAGCCGAAGAGTGCCCGTAGGTGAATACTTGTGTGATCGTTCTCGAGTTGGGGCTTCCCTCCTCGGAATGCACAAAATAAAGGTCTCCAGTTGAAGGGAGCCTTCAGCCACGGAGTAAAAGCTGGCAGTAGCCTAAGTAGGGACGATTCAGAGTGTTATCTGAGATGAATGTTTGTGTTGTCATTCTCAAGTTAGGACTTTTCTCCTTGAAACACATAGATGGAAGTCTTCGGGGAAACGTGCTTTTGAGTTGGTTGCATGGGGCTGGTAAGCAAATGGATGGATCATGTGGAGAATGTAGAGAGTCATGAGCCAGATGTTGGAGCTGTCGATCTCGAGTGAGAGAATCCCTCCTCGGATGTTCCGTCATGGATCGAGAGAAGAGAGCTTGTAGGCTGATGAATGAGAGAGCGGATGCATCTTCGCTGCAGTTGTGTACTTTAACTAGCTGATTCTAAAAGTAGTCAATGTACGCCTTGAGACTATTAGAGGGCATCCATCTTGATAGAGAGGAGATGATGGTTATTCTGCTTGAACTTATCGCAGGAAGAGTGTTGAGTGAAGAACAACTCAGTGAGATCTCCGAAGTTGTGGATTGAGCATGGCAGAAGGGAGTAGAACCAGTCAGAAGCTATCCCCTTCAAGCTGGAGGGAAAGATCCGGCACAAAATGGAGTCATTTCTGGAATGAACTACCATCTTTTCCTGATACTAGCGGAGGTGCTGGACCGGCTCGTTCTGACCGGAGTAGCAGTCAAAGGTCATGAATTTCTTGAAAATTTTATGTTCCAGTTTGCCCTCGAAAAAGGGAGAGTTGATGCATCGGGGGCGGTGGCTCTGAGTCTGCTGTGATGTGGCATCCTCGCTTCCTCGACTCGCTTTTGTATAAGCTTGTCAAGATCCTGGACATGGATGAACTCCCCGGTCTTCCTCCGAGAATGATCATGTCGATCCTTCGATCGAAGATGAGGCAAGCTCGAACTATCATCGAATTGCTCTGATGGAGTGGGGGAGGCTGCTCTGCTATGTCTCTAGCTTCAAGACTGATCGCCACTTGTAACCTCCATAGCGGTGGGCCTCCCTGGAGATGGAGGCGGACCTCGAATGTTCTGGAGGTCTGTAATCTGGGCGAGGAGTTGATCATTTTGACTCTTCATCTCCTCCCGCTCACAAGCCACATTTTCTAAATCCTATTCCCCTTGCTTTCGTTCTTGGTCATACATGGCTTGCTGCTTCGCAGTCTCCTTCTTCATGCCAGCAAACATTTGGAGGAGTTGGGGTTCATAAGTTGATGGCCGGTGGGTGTCTCTGGCTGCCCCCTGCAAAAGTGCGGAGACAATATCTTCCACGATGGGGTTGAGGTTGAGGTCGCTCGGGGGAACAATGCCTCCAACGGTGGTAAATGATTTTCCCTTGGGCGTGGTCTCTTCGTCGGTGGGTGGCTGCTTCTTCGGGATCATGTCTCATTGGAGATGCTTTTTGAGGATGGGTTTAGGGCGTGTTTGTTTCACCATAAAAATTTGTAAGTCGCAAGTGGCAATTGCAATATACGACTTACGATATTTGTTTGGGCCATAAGTCATAAAATGCACTTGTATCCTACTTACGATTTATTTACAACACAAACAGTTAATTTTGTGGTCATGCAAAATCTCACCTACAGCCCACTTGCTACACAAACAGTTAATTTTGTGATCATATAAATCTATATTGTAGACAGTTAATTGAAATTAAATTAAAGTTTTTTATTTGATTACTCTTTTTAAATTATGATTTTTAATTATTAGATTAAATATAATTATTAGATTAAAGTTTTTATTAATAATTTAATAATTTTTAGAATCCTTTTTATAACTAGACTAATCTTTTTTTACTAGATTAATATAATGCATTTCATTTAATTTTAATTCTTACTTTATTTATAGATTAGTAATATTTAGTATAAATTTAATAAGTTTTGATGATTATATTAAATTTAATTTCTAATATATACTAATATTTAATTTTTTAATATCTAATATATTATACTTTAATATATTTAATTTAATTTTTAATTATTTAATTAATATTCTTAAAATTTACTGTTTTTAGTATTTATTGATAATTTTTAATAGTTTTAAATCACTAAACAATTAATTTTGTGATCAATTTTTTCACTCACGACTTACATATTATGACAACCAAACACCGTAAAACACAATACACTTTCTCACTAACAGTTTTACATTACCAATCAAACACCATAAAACTTACTTGCATGTAACTCACTAACAACTGTAAAAGAGTTTACAACTTACGATTCACAGTCACTTACAACAACCAAACATACCCTCAGTAGGGGAGAAATATAAGTGTTGGGGCTCAGATCTCAATAAAAGTACCAATGTGTAGTGGAGATTTTTCGTTGTGAGCGATCAGACGATCGATCCTCACCACAGGCGATTGAGTGATTGAATTGGGGATTTAGAGTGCGAGAAAAAATAAAACGTGACACAAGAGACACTAAATTTTTGATGTAGAAACTCAAATCGGGAAAAAATCACAGGGAGGAGGAGGAAAATCAACTATAATCTTTAGGTTACAAGAATTATAAGGATTTAATGTTAAAGTCTCAATGTTGAGCTTTTTCTTTCGAGAAAAAAGCAGAAGAAGATCTAAATCCCGCTCCAAAGTCTCCTTCTCGCTAGAGAAGAAGGTCCATTTATACTTGATCTGATCTGTGCACATGAAAATGGATGGTACGAACAGATCTTCGTAACCGCATGATCTGCACTTGTAAATCTGTTGTAACAGTCGTGATTGTTGGGATTGCCTGCAGAAAATCCCGCCTCAGTCTATAACTGTAACACCCGGATTATTAAACCCTAAATTAATACATTAATATTGAGTTAATAAGATTTTTCTAGAAATTCTTATAATTTTAAATTAATTATTTTTTTGTGATATAAATTTCAATAATTCATTTGGAGAAATCTGGAGTGGACTTGAAATTTTGTTTTGCAAATTATACAAGTGGTGTATATATACAAGTATCATGGTCTTGGAACGTATAAATATTTATATAAATTGTGTATGAGGAATACATATATGAGTACTAGTATTAGTATACAAATACTAGATATATGTATATTCATATATAAGAGAATTGGTTATATATAAGGACTATACATTGGAAAATAGGTATAAATACATGTAATTGAGATCAAATACAAATTTAATACATGGAATAGGTGAGAGAGAGGTTAATGAGGAGTGGTGGGTATGGTGAGATGAGAGAAGTGGGACATGTGGCACTTGTAGATGAGAGGAGGGGGATGCATTTATGTTATTTTCATGAGAAAACAATCTCATTTTCTATCTTTCTATCTTCCCCCCTCATCTCTCTCTCTCTCTCTCTGTGCGCGCGCACGCGCGCGGGTGTGTGGGGTTCCGGCTGGCCGGCAGGTTGGCGGTGGTGCCGGGAAATGGGGTGGACTGTAGCACCCCCCTCATCTCTCTTTTAACTTCTTGTTCTAGTCGGCGGAGAACATCGACTGATGTTGCTGTTACTTCTTGTTGAAGGAGAATAGGGGGAAATGGGGTTTTGGGTTTGGGTTCTGTAATATCCCCTACCTGATAATACTGTATTTCTATTTTATTTAATTTAATTCGAATTATGTATCATTATTAACATTGACTAATATATTTTATATATGTGTATATGTATATATATACAATATAATTAGAATATTTGTTAATTATCATTGTTATTGTTAATTGTCATTATGTATTATTAATAACTATTATCATCATTGTTGTTGTTGTTACCATCATTATTATTATTATTATTATTATTATTATTATTATTATTATTTCATGTGAGTTATCATAACTAATTGTTTTGAGTTTCTACTATTATTATTAATTATTTTAAGTCTTTATTAATATGTAGCTCTTGGTTATTATATCATTACTATTACTATTATTGTCATTGTTATTATAATTATTATTAGTATGCTGTTGATATTATTCCTATTTCTTTTTCATTTTCCCCAAGCCCGTTAGCGCCCATCCTACCAAGTCACACTTATTCTTCTTCATTTTTCTTTTTTCTTTTTTGCCTTGGTCCAAACCAAACCCATAGTGAGCCTAAGCCCACTTCCTTTTCCACATTTCTTTTTATTTTCTTTTTCCTTATCCAGCCTAAGAAACGGAGCTATAAGGCCTTAAACTCAAAACCATTCAAATCCTAATCCTAACTAATTAGATCCTAATCCTAACTAATATAAACCCTAACCCTATCTTAATCTTTTTGTTCTTCTCCCTGCCATCTACAGCCGCCTACACATAAGCAGCAGCTTCCTCCTATCTCCTCCCATGCATCTCCTCAACAGACGGCTACTCCGAGCATTCTCCTCCTCCTTGCCGCCCCCACCAGGATACCCCACACCATCCCCAACTGAGTTCTCTTCAAGGCCGAATCCATTTCCTCCTCCGCATCTCTGCATACACTTACGTAGCCGTGCTGCTCTCTTCACAGCAGCACCAAGGCCAAGCCACCCCATGAGATCACCCCCGCACACCCTCTTCTTCCACTGTGTGCAAACCCACCGAGCCTCGAGTCCCCAACACGCCACGTGCGCCGCACGAGCACCCGACTGCCCAAGGTCCTTGGCCGGCTAACTCTCCGGCGATCCGCAGCAAGATCCTCCCATGCCGCAACCCATGGCGGCAGTTCCCTTGGCCTCCTTGCCGGCGAGATTCGTCGGAGTCAAGCATCACTCCGCGAGATCCCCCAGTCCTCCGTGCCTTCCGCCATCATCTCCGGCGAACACCGGAACACGCGCAAGCCTGGCCGTGCCTCCCTCCCTTCTCCTTTACCCTGCATGGTAAATTCTCACTCTTCCTCTCTCTTTCTATATATATATATTTGATATATGTATAATTGATGTGTCAATATTATGTGATGACTCTGTATTTATGTGTTTTGTGTTGGTGAGTGCTGTGCAGGTGTGTGAACCACATGTGTGCATGAGTGTGAGTTTGGGGTTGTGGGTATTTATGTAGTATTATCATGTGTGTGTTATTAATGTTAGCTTGGGGTTGTGGCATTTATGTGTAGCATTATTATATGTGTGTTGTTAATGTTAGTGGTGTACGCAAAATCTGCTCATGCTCCGCCGGCGAGCGCGAGCACACCCGCATCATTCCCGGCGAGACCCTCGAGCCCTCGACCTCTTCCGCGGCTTTCACCTCCACCGGCACTGCTCTTCGTGGCCAGCCTTGCACCATGACCGGATTATGGAATAATAGGGGAGAACGACCTGGAAAGAGACAAGATGACATTGCAACTTGAACATGAATGCTTAGATGTTTACAGAAGGAAAGTGGACCAAACTAGGCCGACTTGCATCAGGCCTTGGCTGAAGGAAAAGCAGAAATTTCTAATCTCATCTCCACCCTAGGAGAACGTGAGTCCCTTCTCTCTTTAATTATTTATGTAAATGTGTGTATACTTTTGTAGTGGTTGATGGATGGGTCTTAATTAATGTATGTGTGCTTGGGTGTGTTTGCATGGCTGTGTGCGTGAGTGTGTTATAATATGCATGCATGTGTATATGTATTCATATTGATATGTATTAGTATTTGGAGTGTTTGCATGTGTATAGGTAGATGTATGTGTATACTTGTATATGTATGCGTGGGGTGTACATGCATGTGTCTGCATGCATATGTGGAGTGTATTTATGTTTATCTGTGTGTGTCGGTCGCGTGTTGCAGTGGTTACGGACACGTTCGTGTGACCCGGACTCGGTAACGTGAAATTAAAAATTGTGCCCATTATGAACCCAATAGACTGGCGATTCGAAGACCGACCCATGAGATGATCCGGGGATCCGTACTAGTTCGTGCAGTAGAGACTAGAGGGCGATTCGGCTCCAAAACCGCGTCATTTCATGTGAGTGTCTTTTGTTTATTTATTGAGTATTTTGATATTATTTCATGTGAGTGCTTTTAACTTATTCCAATAGACGTTATTTTATATTTTAATAGTATTCATTACTGTTCATGCACGTCAATTATTGTTCATGTTCACATATTAAATACATAATGAATAATCCCCAGAAGATTATTTTGCTGATTTTGAATAAATATCATGTTACCACTTAAGTAACTTAACTGATTATACATGATACCCACCTGATAAACATACTGTTCATGTTACTGGAAGTTACTGAAAAAATATGTTGTTAGACTGGAACACTCGGTACAGCTCTATTCATCGTATCACGGTTACTGTTACTGTCCATCGTTATTATTACCGTTCGTCGTGTATACGATTACTGTTACTATTATTGTACTGGTACTGTTACTATCACCACATCCTCCTAGTATTCTAGTAATATGGATATTGATTGTTTAACTCAATTAAATAATAATGTAAATAGACATCTTATCTGGGATTGGGGAAATTGATGGAGGAGATAACATCTGTATTTTGGGTGGACCTAGGATATAGGTTGCACAGCTGACATACGGTTCCACTGTAGAGCTCCGGGGGATGACAGACATCCCATCTGTTTATTGTTCCACAGTTTTACTGTGAGTATTGATTGTTCCACAGTGATACTGTGAGTACTGTTACTATTACTGACTACCTAAAAGGGTCTGGTTCAGCGCCAGACATCTGGGTCGTGGTCCGGGTATATACGGGACCCACCTAAATCATAGACAACACTCCAACCAATTAGTTTCAATAACATAGGACCTCAATTGACACGTGTGATAGGCACAGTATGGGATGCGTCTACTACAGTGGCAATCAGTGTTCACTGACATAATTAATAAAGATAAACTGTATTATATACTGTAATTGACTGTATTCACCTGACTGTACTCATATATAGATACCTGATTGTATACTATATTGACCCCATTACTCCTGAAGTTAGGTATTGCTTGTTATCACTATACTTGTACTACTGATTGACATTCATTATATCATAATCTCTTCTTATTAATGTTTTATTCATGTTTTCTCTTCCAGTATATATTATCATTTCATGTACACACTGTTTATATGCACGAGCACCATCCTTTTTCTTACACACTCACTGGGTCGCTTTTTGATGATCCTGAATTTGCACGTTTAAATACTGGATGTTTCATGTTATTGATCAGGTGTTCGATGAGACCGGACATGTTGCGAGGAGCTGGAGTTTTTCTTTACCCATTTTGGTATTTTTATTTTCCTTTTTATTCCTATCATTTTTTTTGTAATTTCATTGATCGCATATATGTCGGACTCATTGCTTGTTTTATTCCTTCATTCATATGATATATAGTGTGAACATTTATATATGTTATTGCAGTGATATTAATTTATCATAATAGATTTTTATAACTTGTTTAGGTTACTTTAGACTTAGCGTGTATACGTGGAGTATTTTTCTCGCGTATATACATCGTCGACTCTCATCGCGACTCTGTTTCCGTGTATTTTGGGAAGCGGAGCGTGACAAGTTCCAAGAAACCCGACCCATTAGCACATGAACCTGACTTGTTTTCATATTAAAAAGGCAAAATTTCAGTTAAGCCCTTGATAAATTAAATAATTATATTTTGAGCCCTAAAAAATTTTCAATAGCCCCTAGATATTTTCAGTTATTACGTATCGAACCCCATTTCATATCTTGTGGGTATTCGAGCAATAACTCGGTCATCCGGACTCCGATTTGCACGATTCTGAAGCCGTTGGATTTGTGGAGACGAGAGCTACGCGTTCTCAATATTGGTATATGGTATTGGCATTCAAGAATTTATCGGATAACCGGTGAGTGAAAGTTTTTACTCAAGATATAAATTTCTTATTAAGAAATTTTCAGAATGAGAAATTATTGTTAATACTAATCCAATGAAACCCGAATTATTATTAAAAGAATGACTGTTGTATTTATTGTTAAATGTGGATGTGTGTTGTGAAATCGAAATCCAATAGGATATCTTGGAAATTGAATTGTGATGATATTAGAAATTGTACCGGAACCGATAATCAAGATTTTTATTGACTGCGATTAATAATCATCCATTTTTTTTGTGATTGATAATAAATAAATCACCATTGAACTGATGCCTGGAATAAGTAATTACGGGAAATTTTAATTCTTCCACGGGAGTGTAAATCAATTTATATGAAACTGAAAAGTATATACATTAAGATAATATTAGACATTATTAGTTAAAAGCAATATGAGATGGATTGGATGAATAACCAGTATATCAGAATCTCTCTTCCAGAATTTTAAATGTGATTGAGAATTAAGTTTATGACTTGATAGTTAAATTGAGTATAACCATACTTAACTAAAGGGGATAGTGAAATTATTTAATGGTAATTAGCTACCACTAGTTGATAGCTAGTAAACATCACATGTGGACTGAAAATGAAATTTTGATAATACTTAATTCATGAATAAGTAGTGAAAAAAATCAAAAATTCATGACAAAGAGGAATTCTTCAAGTAATGAAGTACTAAGAAGAATAATTTTGCTAAATTGATAATTTATCATGAAATCAAAATCGTAAAATCAGAAAAGGTGAAAACCGATATTACCGGATAACAACTGATTAGCAATAGTTATAATCCAAAACTGATTCTGTGAAAGACAATTATGATACTAGAATTTGTATGATTATATATGGTGCCCTTAATAAACACAAGTATAATGTGATGAGTTGGTTATAAATTGTATTTACTCAAAATTGAATAGATAATTATCTAGATGATTAGGTATTTGTGACACGGAGGAAATATTGAGTGTTGTGTCAATGTGATTACTAATTCAGTGTCTCGGTAAGTGATATATGTATGTAAAGTTAACATAATATAACTAAAGAAGCTGATGAAGTGAGAATTTTATAGTTAACAATTGAATAACACGGATTTATTCATATATATATATATAGGGGTTACTGTACCTCAGCCTGCAAGCTGAGAGAGTTTCTCAGCCGGCGGGACGTGGCTGAATATATGCCACACATCGGCCGCAGGCTGTTGGCGCCAAAAAATCAAAAAAATCCCGCCTAAACAATCGTGAAACAAATTGACCAAAATACCCTTTTTAATTCTAAACTGGAATAAAGTCATGAACAAACAAAATTTCAGTTGAATATATCTACAGTTATAAAATTCGTAATTTTAATACATCCAAAAATATAATTAAAAAAAATTGGATCAATATAACAACTGCCATGGTCGCAGACTTAATACAATATAACAACTGCGACACAGTCGCGACTTAATACAATATAACAACTGCGACACAATCGCAGTCACTAGTCGAACTCAAAGTATAACAAAACTTCTTTATATAACGTCTGCGACCCTAGTCGCATTCTATCGTACAACAATGCGACCTCCTTCAGTACTGCGACCAAAGTCGCAATCTTCTTTCCCATGCCTTATGTAAAAGATTTTTAATATGCGACTAGGGTGGATTAGGAATGCGACCCTGAGATCAATTCGCATATATCAAATCTTATAAAAATTATTATATTAATTACACTGAATTAAATGAAGTAATTAATATTCTTTCTACCGTGATACAACAACAGTCTAGGAAAAAAGAGATGCACTAATATTAATCTCGAGAAAGGAAAGATGTGCACCATATGTAATCTAAAGGTATAAGCAAACAATTCTATAAAAAGTTAATTTGTACTTCATGTATTAAACCTCTGGAGAAAAAAAGAACTCTTCGGATTCTCCCGCAATAAATCTTCAATTAAATATTTTTTTACCACTTCTTAGCATACTCAACCATCACCTGTAACAATTATTATTACTATTCATGTTCTTCCACAAATATTCACCTTTATATAATGCTTGTTACTAATATGTTATCTCATACCTAAAAACTATATTTTTGCTCTTCCTTTTCAATTTGATTTCAAAAACTTCCAAAAAAAATTCATTCTTGAATCATGTCTTCCCCATCTTCTTCCTCTGAACACTTAGATTTCAACTTCAATCGTTCCCCCACCGGTCCTTTGTCTTCAAGATATTCTAGTGAATCTGATACCAGTCTGGACTTCACTCCTTTTGACTATCTCACTACATCAAATAATGTATTAACTGATCCTCCTATTCATGATGATAATGAAGTTTTCATGTGGGGTAGTGAAGAAGACATTATTCCTCTGCCACTTGACGGAGACATGCTTGATGAAAGCATGTCCTCTGATGCTGTAGGTTCGCTTCCTATCAACGGGTCAGACGAAGAGCTTGATAGAGACGATCCATTCTGGGAGTTCATCGGTGAAACAAAAAAAACCTCAAAAACAGCAAGATGAGGAAATAAGTGATGAAGAGGAAGAGCAAAAGAATGAAGACGATGAATCTGCTTATGATGGGGATAATGATGAGGATTAGGATTTCCTGATCTTCTGATATTCAATTATATTTTGTCTTTTTTAAAAGCTTTTAATTCTATTTTTTTGTAAGGTCTCTTTCTCACTATATTAACTTATAAGCTCTTTTAATTACATATCCAAACTGCGACTGCTGCTCTTAAACACTGCGACCATAGTCGCAATCTTACTACTGATGCAATTTATGGTCGCAGTTAATCATTTATCAGTTCCCAATGCGACTATGGTCGCAATAATGTACTGTTTTGGAGTTCAAAGTAATTTAAACATATAGTGTATTAACTTTTAAACTGTTTTGGATAACTGAACAGTCACTTAGGAAGTATACACATTTTTGGGAAAAGGTAGAAAATAAGTTTGGGAGATATTCACGTGGTTTGAGAGCTTAAACCCTTTGGAATTCCGGGATTAAAAATATATAAAGGGTCATCAGCAAAAGGATTACAAACATACTAAATTATTTTTGCTCAAACACGTTACTCTCACTGTTCGGTCAATAGACTCAAAAAAATGTCTTCTCCACCGTCTTCACCGGAAAGAAGCCAATCATCTAATGATGATTGGATGTATAGTTCTGAACCGATGCCTCGCTACGGGTCAGAATCTGAGCTTGATACAGACGACCTGTTCTGGGACTTCATTGGTGAACCAAAACACAAACATGAAGAGGAAGAAAGCGAAGATGAGACTGTCGCTGAAGAGGAGAAAGAGACGGAAAGCGATACAGAAGACGAAAGCATGACTCTTGACGACGAATCTGATTACGATGGTGATGACGAGGATTAGAAGTTTAAAAAATTGTATTTTGTTTTTTTTAAATATATATAAATCAGTTTTCTAAGGTTAATTGTGTGAATTACATTTTTTACTACTATGTCTTGGTTGAAATGCTGTACAATTGTTACAAACCTTCATTTTAAATATTTTACGCTAAACGAATATACTGCGACTATGGATGCAGTTAATAATTATATTACTTCACCAGTATAAATTTTTAAAACGATAGATTGCGACTTTGGTCGCAGTTGCAGGACGCAGATTTAATAAATAAACTGCGACCTTGGTCGCATTTGCTGGTCTTTAGTTTTAATCAACAACAACACTGCTACCTTGGTCGCAGTTGCTAACCGTAGTCTTAATAAAATACAATGCGACCTTGGTCGCAGTTGCTGATTTTTTGACTTAATAAAATACACTGCGACCTTGGTCGCAATCGCTGGTCTTTATTTTTAATCAACAACAACACTGCGGCCTTGGTCGCAGTTGCTGGCCGCAGTCTTAAAAAAATAATCTGCGACCTTGGCGCAGCTGCTGGTCTTTAGTCTTAATCAACAACAACACTGCGACAAGGTGACACGTCACCGCAGAAGTTGCTTAGTCGCAGTCTTTGGTCGAAGTGTCGACCCTGATCGCAGTTGTTTCTGTTTGCAATGTAGTCTTATGCGACCTTGGTCGCAGTGTCGTCTCTGGTCCAAGTTGTTTTGTTTGCAATGCATGACTGCGACCAACGTCATAGTTTATTAAAAAACAAATATGATTTTTATTTATGTCCAGGCATTTATCTCCAGGCATGTGAAAATGATACAAAACGCTCTCTTATACAATAAGATTGAGTGTTACAATACAACAGTATAAAGAAGACTAAACATCAAAAGACGCTCTCTTATACAATAAGATTGAGTGTTACAATACAGTAGTACAAAGAAGACTAAACATCAAAAAGAGCCCTTGTTTACTAAGAGCAGTGGTGTTATTGAGGTCTGATGGCAGCAGAATCTCCGATTCCACCTGACCCTTCAAAGTGGCGGGATACAATCCTTCGTTTATGAACATCTCTTCCACCAGAAGGTTATCCAGTGAGCATGGAGTTTCCTCGATGTCACTTCTGGGGTAAGAGAGGAGGTTTTGAGACCTCACAGGGTATGCTACCCACCACTATATCCACCACATCCCCGGCCGCCATACCCACTCTGACCATCCCTTGCCAGCAAGCTTGACTGGAGCATCAAGTCCGAGGAGATCTTGGAGAGGGTTAAGTCCTCGCCAGGGATCATGACTTCTTCCCTTGTGGACGACGAGGACCATGACTTCTTCCCTTGTGGACGATGAGGTCTATGACTTCTTCCCTTGTGGACGAACATAGATCAAGTTCGTCCATAGGGTCATCTTTATCCATGGAGGCAGACCCCTGTTAGAGACTCTGAAGAAGGCGGAAATTCTCAGAGCAATTGCTCTCGAAAATAAAACAGTCTAATTATGGGCTGTTAAAGGGAGAGGGTGAGCCCTATTTATAGGCAGCCCATAATAACCATAATTAATGGTTCATTAATCAGAACCGTCGGCTTTAATGGTCTCCAACCGCAAGCGCCGGTTTGGCATTAAAAGACATTAACGCCTAAACCCAATGAAGAGCCGACGCATAGACAACGTAGACTTGACGTTTAAAGATCTCATAAAAATCTTTATGACAGGCCGCGTCTCTCGGAGTGACTCCAAGTCGCGTCCCCTCAGCAAACTTTTCATTTAGATTTAAAAAATGACTTAATCAAAAACAACACTTAATAAAACAACACTGCGACCTTGGGCGCTATGCATGTTAATATAAAGGAAACACTTACTTAACGTACTGCGACCTAAGTCGCAGTCCATGTAATGCAACCCTAGATTGCAGTTGCTGGCCATCTTTATCAATAACAACACTGCGACCTTGGTCGCAATTAACCATGTACACTGCGACCAAAGTCTCTGACTAAGGTCGCAGTTTAAATGTACACAGCGACCAAAGTCTCTGACTAAGGTCGCAGTTTAAATTAAACTATAAAGTAGAATTTTATCGCAGGCTGAAAAAATTGATCTGAAAAGATTTTATATTTTGAGAAAAATTTTTATCGCAGGCTGAAAAGTAGAAACTAGATCTTTCATAAAAGAGGTAAGGAAATAGGGCAAAAAGTAATTTATATACAATAACCGAAATCCTATAAAGAGCGGCAAAAAAGGGGGGAAAAATAATAATAAACAATAAGGAAAGTTATCGAAAAGGGGGTATTTGGTAATTTAACTTCTTCCTAAAAGCGGGCCGCAAGTTAGTGGGGTGACAAAATTGAGCCACGTCACCGCAGGCTGAGAGAGTTCTCTCAGCCGCAGGCTGATATACATTTTTCTCATATATATATATATATATATATATATATATATATATATATATATATATATATATATATATAATATATAGGGAGCTGATCCTCTAAGAACGGTTCTCACGGATTTCTGTGAGAACTTTCACGTGGGTCGTCGGATCTGATAGATCAAATCAAATAAAACTAGATCTCTATCAGATCCGATGGCCCACGTGAAAGTTCTCACATGAATTCGTGAGAACCGTTCTTAGAGGATCAACTCATTATATATATATATATATATATATATATATATATATATATATAGGGCTTACTGTACCTCAGCCTGCAGGCTGAGAGAGTTTCTCAGCCTGCGGGACGTGGCTGAATATATGCCACACATCGGTCGCAGAGTGTGGGCGCCAAAAAATTCAAAAAATCCCGCCTAAACAATCGTGAAACAAATTGACAAAAATACCCCTTTTATATGACGACTGCGACTTCTAGCATTGAAAAGTAAAAAAATATTCTATGGTCGCATACTTAATACAGAATAAAGAATACCGGAGGAAACATGCTATCGTATAGCAATGCGACCTCCTTCAGTACTGCGACCAAAGTCGCAAACTTCTTTCTCATTACGATGGTGATGACGAGGATTAGAAGTTTAAAAAATTGTATTTTGTTTTTTTAAATATATATAAATCTGTTTTCTAAAGTTAATTGTGTGAATTACATTTTTTACTACTATGTCTTGGTTGAAATGCTGTACAATTGTTACAAACCTTCATTTTAAATATTTTACGCTAAACGAATATACTGCGACCATGGACGTAGTTAATAATTATATTACTTCACCCTTATAAATTTTTAAAATGAAAGGTTGCGACATTGGTTGCAGTTGCTGGACGCAGATTTAATAAATACACTGCGACCTTGGTCGCAGTTGCTGGACTTTAGTCTTAATCAACAACAACACTGCTACCTTGGTCGCAGTTTCTGACCGTAGTCTTAATAAAATAAACGACCGTAGTCTTAATAAAATAAACTGCGACCTTGATCGCAGTTGTTGGTGTTTAGTCTTAATAAAATACACAGCGACCTTGGTCGCAGTTGCTGGTCTTTACTCTTAATCAACAACATCACTGCGACCTTGGTCGCAGTTGGTGGTCTTTATAAATAATCAACAACACTGCGACATTGGTCGCAGTTGATGGCCGCAGTCTTAAAAAAATAATCTGCAATCTTGGTCGCTATTGCTGGTCTTTAGTCTTAATCAACAACAACAACACTGCGACGATGTGACACGTCACCGCAGCAGTTGCTTAGTCGCAGTCTTTGGTCGCAGTGTCGACCCTGGTCGCAGTAGTTACTGTTTGCAATGTATCTTATGCGACCTTGGTCGCAGTGTCATCTATGGTCATAGTTGTTTTGTTTGCAATGCATGGCTGCGACCAAGTTCGTAGTTTATTAAAAAAAATGACTTAATCCAAAACAACTTTTCATTTTTCATCGGTCGCATCAGACAACTTTTCATTTTTCATTTAGATTCAAAAAATGACTTAATCCAAAACAACACTTAATAAAACAACACTTATTTAACGTACTGCGACCAAAGTCGCAGTCCATGTAATGCAACCCTAGATTGCAGTTGCTGGCCATCTTTATCAATAACAACACTGCGACCTTGGTCGCATTTAACCATGTACACTGTGACCAAAGACTTTGACTAAGGTCGCAGTTTAAATGTACAATGCGACCAAAGACTCTGACTACATTATATACAAAAAAATTAATTACTTAACGTACTGCGACCAAAGTCGCAGTCCATGTAATGCAACCCTAGATTGCAGTTGCTGGCCATCTTTATCAATAACAACACTGCGACCTTGGTCGCATTTAACCATGTACACTGCGACCAAAGACTTTGACTAAGGTCGCAGTTTAAATGTACAATGCGACCAAAGACTGTGACTACATTATATACAAAAAAATTAAACTATAAAGTAGAATTTTATCGCAGGCTGAAAAAATTGATCTGAAAAGATTTTATATTTTCAAAAAAAAATTTTATCGCAAGCTGAAAAGGAGAAACTAGATCTTTCAAAAAAGAGGTAAAGAAATAGGGCGAAAAGTAATTTATATCCTATAAAGAGCGGCAAAATAAAAGGGGGGAAAATAATAATAAACAATAAGGAAAAGTTATCGAAAGGGGTATTTGATAATTTAACTTCTTCTTAAAAGCGGGCCGCAAGTCAGTGAGGTGACAAATTGAGCCATGTCACCGCAGGCTGAGAGAGTACTCTCAGCCCGCGGGCTGATATACATTTTTCTCATATATATATATATATATATATGCGTGTTGGTTGCATATGTGAATAAAGAAGATGATTTGACTAGTAATTGACTGAAATAAAGATAAATTGTGAAGTTAATAACTATTAAACCAGTAATGGTAGAAATCGATACCTATGAAACCGACAATTATGTAATTGATGACATATGTTAGTAATAAATTGATTTATTAGGACGATGGAGGTCCCTGAATGGTTTGAAATTAATAAATAGAAATCAATAATGATAAAACCAGTATTATAGAAATTGGTAGTGTTGGGATCAGTGTTGGTAGAGTATTGAGCTAACCTTGGGACTGAACCAAGTAAATAAAATTAAAAACATCACTTGGTTAGAATAAAAGTAACTACTTTATTGAGAGTTCTGATTTGTTGAGCACATTTAGTGTATATAGTATGATAGGGTAGTGTTGGCCCAAAGGCCTTCCACTCTAGTTTTGATGATGATTAACTCATGTAGTTATGTGTACTAATAATCTTGTGTTATTTAGTTTCAGATCATTAATCAAGTTATTAGTTGGTGATTAGCTTCAACAAGATGATTTGGAAGCTTTCACATGTTGATTCAAGAGCCCGAGCGTCAAAGATCATATATAGCACTTGCTCGGTGGATCAAAGAGTTTTGGATCGAGTCGGCTTGGAGATTGCGCTCTACAAGAAGACATGGTACCATAGTTTAGAGTTTGTGTTTAGATCCAAATTGTAAAGATTAGAATAGTATGATATGCTCAAGTTCACAACACACACATTTCATGTTTTGGTTTTCGGTTTTTGGTTTAACCGATCTTAGTTTTCATGAATAGATATTATATCAAAAAAAGTTTACATGGTTTAATGTATATTAGATTTGTTCTATATACATGCATACTTCAACTCTTAGACAAACTTACTTTGATATACCTATTCATGTGTTTTAGGTTTTGTGTTTTAACAAAACTTATTTTTGGAATTAAAGACAAAAACTATGATATATATATGTTTCATGTATATAGGATTATATCCATACACATCATGCCTAAATGTTGTTTAATATCATGTTTTTGTAATTAGATGAGTTTTGGACAAAATGTATTTTCTATTCAAAAATCCAAGTTTTAGAAAATACAGTTTTTGGATTTTGGTAAACATGATAAGACACAAAAATGTTTCAAGATGTTTGAAAGTTGTGTTGAAATTTTAACACAAGTTTATTTTTCAATATAAAATGATAAAACCATTTTTGTGTAATTTTAGAGATTTTATGGGAATTTCTATTGAATAATAAATAACATGTTTTTGCTGACCAGTACAGCCTCTGCCAGGCTAGGTCGGTCGACCCCTACGGTCGACCGCACCAAGTAGCCGGTCGACCGTATCAGTCGACCGACGTGCACGGATACGTGCACGCTGGCTGCCTCTTGGTCCGATCGACCGCACGGTCGACCGACTGAAAGCAGGTTGCTCTCTGTTTTCTACGGTCGACCGGCCGGTCGACCGGTAGCTGCCAACGGTCAAAAATTAACCGTTGGACGGTCGACCGGACGGTCGACCGGTAGTTCAGTTTTGGCAGAAATTGCTGCCAACGGCTATATTTTTCTGGGGGCTATAAATACCCCATTAATGGCCAGTTTTCTCTAAGATTTTTTGGTGCGAATTTTTCCTTACTCTCTGGTGTTTTCACAGCAATCAAAAGAAGTTTTTGGACTTAAATTGAACAATCTATTTGGTGTTTTTGCTAGGGTTTGGAATATCAAAGAAAAGGATTTTTGGGAAAAAGAGTTTTGATTCAACTTCCTCATCTTGGTTTCTAGTTTTTCCCAAGAATTTTCTTTGTTATTTTGATTTTCATTCCATTAGTTTTCTCCACACTTGAGCTACATCTACTTTCTTATTCTATAGGATCTTTGTGTGGGAGAAAGAGATTGTTTGTGGTTGTTGTTTAGACCACCAAGTTGTAAACCCAATCTTTTCTTGGCTTTGTGCCTTTGGGTTGTATCCCTCAAGTGGTGAGGTGATCCTTGTGTTGCTTTGTGCTAATCCCTCAAGTTGTGAGGTGATTGTTTGTTGCCTTGGAGTTGTGCCTCAAGGAGGAGGTTGTGTTGGTAAGGAGAGGAGTTGGGTACTCCTTATAATTGTTATTGCCCCAAATTCTCGGTGGAGGTTCCCTCTGTGGGAGTCCTTTGTGGACAAGCTAGTGGACTTAAAATCCTTCTGTGTGAAGGCGGGGATGTAGAGCTGGGTGCTCGAACCTCGAAACATATCTTATTGTTTGCGCTTGATCCCTTGACTCTTACTCTATCTCTCTTTACTTTGTGCCTTGCACATTTCACATTGTTCATTCTTACTTATATGCTTGGCTTGGTTGTGTGCATCACTTGTTGCTTGCATTCTTGTGTAATTGCAATTAGTTTTTTAAATTCCGCATTAAGTTGACTAGATTAGCATTATCACCTATTCACCCCCCCTCTAGGTGATTTCAATTGGTATCAGAGCCTCCGCTCCTGATATTTAGGTTTAACCACCTAGGAGTGAGATCTTGGTTTGCTAATCTTCATTTGCATTTTCATTTTGCACACATATAGTTGCACTCATGGATAGCCCTCCTATGTTTGACTTTTTTAGACTTGATGTTTGGAAGGCCAATATGAGTAGTCACTTAAAAAGCCTAGGACATTTAGTTTATCAAGCCACTACTCAAGAATCCTACCCAAATACTAGCAAGCATAAGAAGGCCAATGCATTAGCACTTAAAACACTTAGAGCATCTCTTAATGAAGATCTTTTACCGGTGTTTGATCATTATGATTCGGCTTTTGCAGTTTGGAGCATATTGACTTCTCCCGAACTACCAAGGATTATCAACAAGTTGAGGAGATCTAGGAGAGACAAGTCCGACGAGCATTGCCTCATGGTCCAAGGAAAAGACTCCCTTGAGGTATAATCGGATTCTCAACTAGATGATAGCTCTAGTTCATATTGCTATGGATGCTTAGAAGTTCAAACTTTAAATGTAAAACTTGCCTCTAAGCTTGAAAATTTTATGGAAAAACATAATCTTTTGAAAAAGAATAATCTTGAATTAAAAGAAGAAATGAAGGATTTGTGCTCAACTTTTGAATCGGTTTTGCAAGAGAAGGAAGAGATTACTAGTGAACATGACTCACTAAGATCTCAACTAGACCTTGCCCTAAAAGAGATTGATGTTTTGAAAAGCAAAAATGATTGTGATGATGTTGTGAAAAACAATGAGGTTTTATCTTCTAAATTAGATTTTATTTTAAAAGATAACCTTGTTTTGAAAAATAAAATTGATTTCATTACAAAAGAATTAGATTTAGTTTTGAAGAAAAATGAATCTTTGAAAATTGATATTGATTCTCATGTGTGCCATGCTAGTGTAGCTTCTTCTTCTAGCACACCTATTGCATGCTCCACTTTATCTTCTAGTATTGAAAATGACATAAATATTTTGAGGAAAAGTGTAGATTGTTTGGGCTCCACTTTGAACCAATGTACATTGAATCATACACGCTTGAAAATCTTGGTTCGCAAAAAATAAGTTCCATCTTTACATGTACACCGATCACGGCATACACATGCTCATCACGGACACAACCATAACATGTATGCTCATGTGTACACGTGTACACATTGTGATCGAAAAGGCCACCTTGCTAGATTTTGCTATGATCGTTTACATATTGAAAATTTAGCAAATAATCTTGTTTGGGTTAGAAAAGATACTAACTCCTATGGACCCAAAAGAAAATGGGTACCAAAGACCACCCCTTTGATTTTTGATGTAGGAGTGGGCTCTCGCATAACGTGAGAGTGTTGGTGCCTTGAGGTGGATGCGTTCCAAGCTTAAAGAGAACCATATTTGGATGCATCACTTTCAAGGGGGAGTTTGGTGGAGAGGACCACCATTAGTTTGGAGGACTAGAGAGGTGCCTTCATCGGTTTTGATATCTATCTCTAACTCCCTTTTTATTTGCATGCTTTTCATATTATTGTTTATAGCATGTTTTAATGTTTGTTGATTATTATGATTATGTCATGATCATTAGATTAGTGATATACATGTTTAGTTACTTGAGACACCCATGTTTTATATGGATCTATATTTAGTGTTCTCACCTTATTTAAACTAATATGTATGCCCTAGATCTAATGCACATGCATATACATAATGATCATGTGGATGTTTATGATTTTTGTTTTGTTAAATCATGTTTTGTTTAGTATGTTGAATGCCATGTTTATTAGACCTTTGACATACATGTATAGCTTTTGAGATCACCGATGTTTAGATGGACTCATTTGTTGTGTTCTCACCATTTGTTTAGCTATTATGTATTTCATGATTCTAATAGCATGTGGATTTTCTTCATGATCATTTTTATGTCTATCATGTTGATTTATGTGTCGTTTTATGCTTCTTGATTTGAATATATGTTTAGATGTTAGTTTTCATGAAAACTAGGATTTATACTTGTACATAGAATGGGCCACAAGTAACACTTTTTATGTTTATGCTTGAATGCCTATTTGTACCCATTAGATGTGCTAGTATATTCTAGTTTTGATGATTCATGCATTCTAACTTGTATTCCTCATTTTGAATTTGTTTCTATGATCATGTGTTTTAACTTCATGTATATGTCTATCTTGTCCAAACTATTGATTATACATGTACATCCTTTGAGCCACGTGCCTTCATGCATATACTTTTGTGGACTCATTATGTTTAGGATATGTATGTATACTTTAGTTTGTACATGACATACATATGCCTTGAAGTTTAAATTGTTTTGATGATTTTCATGTTTTTAGGTAATTTCAATTTGTAATGAAAATCTAGTTTCTCATGTTTTTATGTTTTTAAGGATTTTCACATGAGCTAAATTGAATATTTTCATGATTGTGTGTTTCACATTACACTTGCTCACTCACTTTATTAATTTACTCATGATTTGTTTTCATGAGACTATGATATGGGCTTTATGGACTTGAGTGTTTAGTGATCATGTGATTTACATGTGTTTCATGAAAAACAATTTTGTTTTATTCCTTACTTGAAGGATTTCGTACTAGTTTATAAAAATTTTTCCCATAACTAGTTCGCATTCTTCACTATGGTAGAGTTTTTCAAACATACTACATTTTCAAACCTATTTTTGAAAACCCCTACCTTCCAAGGGCGGTTGGATGGGCGATCATGCTCATGTATGCTTTATAGTGAAAATCATTTTAAACTTGAACATGAATGGGAGGATAGGTTATATGAGATATACACTTGATCTTATTGTTGTTTCAATTGGTATCATTGAATTCTTTCAATTGGTATCAATCTTGACATTTCTTGTGTACTCATATATTTTTATGTATGTATGCTTGCATTTCAAAGAATATTAATTTCAATTGGTATCTACTTTTCATACATATATATGTTTTATTTGTGCTTATTATATCCTTATATCTTTAAGCACAAGATTTTGTTTATGCTAAACTTGAGCTTCAACTTTGTTTCAATTGATTTAGCTTTCAATTGGTATCTTTATTCGAGCCTATGCATAGTTTTATTTGGTATTTCATAAAGGGGGAGAAAAGCTTGTATTTCATCTTTCAATTAGTATTTTATATTCCACTCCCTTGCTTTATGATAGAAAATAATGATTTCAATTGGTAAAAAGAATAATAATTTCAATTGGTATTAAGATTTATGTTTAGAAATTCAAAATTTGTAATGTTTAATTTTAATTGGTATTAAGATTGTTTATTTACAATTGATATGATATTTGTTTACTTATCAATTGGTATCAAGATTTGTGTTTTTCAATTGGTATAGTTTCACTTTTAATTGGTATCAATATGCACTTCCTTGAAACATTTTTTAATTGGTATCATATTTGAGTTTACACAAAAAGGGGAAGAACATCCCTTGATTGATTCCTTGTTTTGAATAGAAAGAATATGTGTATTAGTTTTGTTTTGTTTTTAACCCCTTTGTTGATGATTGACAAAAAGGGGGAGAAGAATTTGAGTTTATATGCATGTTTGTATGCATGTTTTATATTTTTATTAAGTTCAATTGGTATCCAAAGCATTATTTAAAGAACATGTTTAGTTTTGGTATCAAGAGCTTGTATAAGAGATCATTAGTTTTGTTTTGCATATATGAAGTTTAATTGGTATTTAGAGCATGTTTATTTGTTTAGTTTAATTGGTATCTAGAGCATGTTTGTTTGTTTTTGTTAATTGGTATCTAGAGCATGTTTATTTGTTTTTGAAAATTTCATTGGTATCTTTCATTGGTATCTAGAGCCATTTATTGTTTTATGCATATCTATGCATGTTTCATGTTTAGTATTCATTGCATATATTTGTTGTTTATCCCTATGCATGAGTTAAGGGGGAGCTTCTTTGAAGCTTAACTTTAATCCATGCATATATAACTCCATGAGTTTTGTCATCATCAAAAAGGGGGAGATTGTTGGCCCAAAGGCCTTCCACTCTAGTTTTGATGATGATTAACTCATGTAGTTATGTGTACTAATAATCTTGTGTTATTTAGTTTCAGATCATTAATCAAGTTATTAGTTGGTGATTAGCTTCAACAAGATGATTTGGAAGCTTTCACATGTTGATTCAAGAGCCCGAGCGTCAAAGATCATATATAACACTTGCTCGGTGGATCAAAGAGTTTTGGATCGAGTCGGCTTGGAGATTGTGCTCTACAAGAAGACATCGGTACCATAGTTTAGAGTTTGTGTTTAGATCCAAATTGTAAAGATTAGAATAGTATGATATGCTCAAGTTCACAACACACACATTTCATGTTTTGGTTTTCGGTTTTTAGTTTAACCGATCTTGGTTTTCATGAATAGATATTATATCAAAACAAGTTTACATGGTTTAATGTATATTAAATTTGTTCTATATACATGCATGCTTCAACTCTTAGACAAACTTACTTTGATATACCTATTCATGTGTTTTAGGTTTTGTGTTTTAACAAAACTTATTTTTGGAATTAAAGACAAAAACTATGATATATATATGTTTCATGTATATAGGATTATATCCATACACATCATGCCTAAATGTTATTTAATATCATGTTTTTGTAATTAGATGAGTTTTGGACAAAATGTATTTTCTATTCAAAAATTCAAGTTTTAGAAAATACAGTTTTTGTATTTTGGTAAACATGATAAGACACAAAAATGTTTCAAGATGTTTGAAATTTGTGTTGAAATTTTTAACACAAGTTTATTTTTCAATATAAAATGATAAAACCATTTTTGTGTAATTTTAGAGATTTTATGGGAATTTCTATTGAATAATAAATAACATGTTTTTGCTGACCATAATAGCCTCTGCCAGGCTAGGTCGGTCGACCCCTACGGTCGACCGCACCAAGTAGCCGGTCGACCGTATCAGTCAACCAACGTGCACGGATACGTGCACGCTGGCTGCCTCTTGGTCCGGTCGACCGCACGTCGACCGACTGAAAGCAGGTTGCTCTCTGTTTTCTACGGTCGACCGGCCGGTCGACCGGTAGCTGCCAACGATCAAAAATTGACCGTTGGACGGTCGATCGGACGGTCGACCGGTAGTTCAGTTTTGGTAGAAATTGCTGCCAACGGCTATATTTTTCTGGGGGCTATAAATACCCCATTAATGGCCAGTTTTCTCTAAGATTTTTTGGTGCGAATTTTTCCTTACTCTCTGGTGTTTTCACAGCAATCAAAAGAAGTTTTTGGACTTAAATTGAACAATCTATTTGGTATTTTTGCTAGGGTTTGGAATATCAAAGAAAAGGTTTTTGGGAAAAAGAGTTTTGATTCAACTTCCTCATCTTGGTTTCTAGTTTTTCCCAAGGATTTTTTTTGTGATTTTGATTTCCATTCCATTAGTTTTCTCCACACTTGAGCTACATCTACTTTCTTATTCTATAGGATCTTTGTGTGGGAGAAAGAGATTGTTTGTGGTTGTTGTTTAGACCACCAAGTTGTAAACCCAATCTTTTCTTGACTTTGTGCCTTTGGGTTGTATCCCTCAAGTGATGAGGTGATCCTTGTGTTGCTTTGTGCTAATCCCTCAAGTTGTGAGGTGATTGTTTGTTGGCCTGGAGTTGTGCCTCAAGGAGGAGGTTGTGTTTGTAAGGAGAGGAGTTGGGTACTCCTTGTAATTGTTATTGCCCCAAATCCTCGGTGGAGGTTCCCTCTGTGGGGGTCCTTTGTGGACAAGCTAGTGGACTTAAAATCCTTCTGTGTGAAGGCGGTGATGTAGAGTTGGGTGCTCGAACCTCGAAACATATCTTGTTATTTGCGCTTGATCCCTTGACTCTTACTCTATCTCTCTCTCTCTTTACTTTGTGCCTTGCATCATTTCACATTGTTCATTCTTACTTATATGCTTGGCTTGGTTGTGTGCATCACTTGTTGCTTGCATTCTTGTATAATTGCAATTAGTTTTTTAAATTCCGCATTTAGTTGACTAGATTAGCATTATCACCTATTCACCCCCCTCTAGGTGATTTCAGGTAGATGTGAAACTGATACATCTATAAATAACTGTCTGATCCAGTGAACCCTACCAAAAGTGATATTAATTATATTAACTGATGAACTTATAATCCCTATTAGGTTTCGTGATACAGTTAATACTGATAGGAGATATGATGAACAATTAAGGTAAATGCTAATCCAGTTTCAACAATTGATATATTATTAGTGTAAAGAGAGTGAGGGTTTCCCCAAAATTGGAGAAACCGGTAAACCAATCAATGAGTAAAAGTTCTCACGTTTAACTTTGTGATTAATTTAGTAATAATCATGTTCTTAACATGATGAGTGATATCAAATGATGAATAAATAATATGTTTGAGAAGATCGAATACTGGCAACATGAACAAGAACTTAACCGGTAAAATACTATGACTATTAAGCCGTGTGTATTATGCATGTTTGGTATCTCTTAGATACTATAAGAATTTCAAGAAAACTGTGATAACGAACTAAGAAGTGAAATCGTATGAACTTGATTATGTGTGACATAACGAATGGATATGAATGTGTTGTGATAATGAATATGCATACATATGTATATGATGATTGTGTATATAGTATTTGTTTATGCATACTAGTGTGTAACTATATACATGCATGTCATTTATTGCTTGATATTAATATATAATTGAGGAAGGGGCCGGGTACAATCAGTGGGTGTGAAGATGGAGGAAAATATATTATCAGAGGAAGAGACCGGGTGTAACCAATGGGTGCAAAGACGAGACAAAATGTATTATTAGAGGAAGATACCGGGTGTAACTGGTGGGTGAAGACGGGGTAAAATGTAATATCGAAGAAAGGGACGGGTTGAACTGGAGATCATCGATGAGGAGTATTGCTATTATTTTGTTATTAAAATGTACTTGAAACAAATTTTGATGTGTTAATTTTACTTGATCAATTAAAAGCATGCATGTATATATATATATATATATATATATATATATATATATATATATATATATATATATATATATATATATATATATATATATATAATATATATATATATATATTGATGACATTCGATATATGAATGTGATAGTCGTGTGACATCCGGTATATGAATGTGGGATATTGATGACATCCGATATAGGGATGTGATTGTTGAGTGACATCTGACAAATGAATGTGGATATTGATGAGATCTGATATAGGGATGTGACTGTCGTGTGACATGTGGTATATGAATGTGGTTGTTGTATGCTTCATCAAGTATGAACATACAAATATAAATTGGATACTACCGTGAGCGGTAGGTAATGTTCGCGTGTTATGCATTCATATGTATAAGAGAAGGACAATAAGGAATTATAAGCTAATATAAAAGTAAATAAAATCGTACGCTTCTGGGATATGTTTGTGATCGTGAATCATACATAAAACACGAATGTGTAATGAACTGAAAATAAGTAATATTCTAATATGTATGTGATCGATGAATCTTTAGGTGAATATACGAGATAGACAATCAGGTTAGATGTTGTATATCACAAGATATATATGTCGAATATTAGGACACGTGTTTCCAGGAAGTGTGAAAAATATGTATCAGATAATAGAAAGAATCAGTGATCCACTAAGCTGCACTACCAATCATAACTAGGAAGAAAATTGAAATTAATTCTTGAAATTTATTCAACTGCACAATACTTGATTTATAATATTATTATAATGCAAACTTTATTTTGACTGATTTTACTCGCTGAGCTGCTGAGCTCATTCTACCTCAGATTGATGTTTTCAAGTCATGGCAAGACGAAGGCCATCTTAGAGCTGCAAAATATTTTTCTGAGATGATGCATGTATTTGCTGTGAAATGTGATTTTCTTTGTAAACCCTGATTGTATTAGTATTTGTAGGTCAGCGCTAGTAATAGTAGATAATTGTGTACTTAAGAGTAAGAGTAATAATTCAACAATTTATCACTGAAGATAGATATGTATGATTGTAGTTTTCACATTGGGTAGAACTTATAATTGACGTTGTGCTAGAATGCTATATCGAGGGGAATATTCTGTGTATATGTTTAAATTGATCGAACTTGAGTTGAAGTTATAAGATGGAACTTGGAGTTGATAAGTGGCGATGTCAAATCGAAATAGTATTATATATCGGTGGGATGTTTAGAATTGATAAGCAGGTTGATGTTAACCAAAATTGAATTATTGTATTGGGGCAGATTCTATATTTCAGAAGAGATGTTGCCGAAATTTTTGAAGATTATCTGAATAATTAAGCGTAAATGTTTATGATTATGATAATTGAGGTGATTAAAAACTGGTACCGTTACAACAACTGACTAGGCTGGAGGACGTTCCACATTATGAATGTGAAGGAACGTCAGGCTGCGTAACTGAAGGCGAAGATCAAGGATGATCTGTTGCCAAAATGATTTGTGCCTCAGAGCGAGGAACAGTTTCTCGAGTGACTGAGTGTCCTCGGAACGAATAGCAGCTTCTGGAGTAGATAAATATCCTTAGAGCAAAGAGCATCTTCTAGAGTTGTTGAGGCTTTAAATTGCTTGGACACGTGTCGTGATCCTGTGTGGGTTAGATTTTGACCACTATAGAAACTACTCATAATATGTTGATTGAAGCAAAGCAACCAAATGATGATTTTTTTGTCTAATTCATGTGCCTTACCAACTCTCCAAATTGTTCTTTGATTGTAACATATTGGTTTTTTTTTTACTACTCTCTATCAGGTTATAGTATAATGATAAACAAGTTTGACATTGATGTCACTTCAATTTGTTTAGTTTTCAATTAGATAATCTTTTTGATATGAAACATGTCCCGTGATGAAAAATTAGTGATAAAATTACTAACTACGCTTCACCAACAAACTATGATCATCGACTAGGAAAGACTAAAACCACTAACGCTAGTACATGAATTTTAACCCAAAAAAAAAAAAGCAATAGCATGCTAATAATTTCAATCCTAAATATCTATGTTATGCAAGCAAAAGTTTCCTATCATTCTCCCCAGGTGGGATAGAACTCGACCCTATCGAGTCAGGTAGAGAAAAGATCTCAATCGCTCCAAAATATCAGGATCGATCCAGTGCAAGTCACTTCAATCAATCAATATATCATCAGTCGATGCCTTTTCGAGACTCCAACAGAGCAAATACCTTCGAGTCCCACCATCTTTGGTGGTGATAATCTCACCATTTAAGATTTTATCTACCTTTTCTGTTGTATGGGGTAAAACATTTAGGAGTGGACAAGTGTGGAAATATCAAACAAAAGCTCAGGGGAAGGCCCATGAACCAGTGACTTTTTAGGATTAAAATCAAGACCCTTGTAATCAACTAAGTCCTCAATATTGAAAATATAATTGATGCCAAAATCTTTAGAAAGGTCTACAATATGGGCATTATCATTTAATTTCTTCATCCACTTGGTCTTCACCTTTATGATCGTCGAAATCATCACCTATTTCTTCATCCACATGGTAGATGAACTCTTGTGACTCAGTCTTAGGGGCTTCAATGGGAGTTCCATCAATAATGGTGATCTTAACGAGACTTAGGCGGTTGACAATCATATGCTCATATCCTTGGCACTTATAGCATTTAGCAGCGATACTAATCTTGGAAAGTTCTTGCTCAGTGCCACTGTTTCTGTTGTCGAGCTCTTGCCCTTAACATTATTACTATATGGAGGTGGATGGTACTAGACTTATAGGGCTGGGAGATGGGGACAGTCTAGACATTGATGCTCTTTGATCGATAACATGTTGGAGATCACACATGGTATATGGCTGCACATGTGCTCCTTGGTCAATAATGTGTTGCAGGCCACGCATGGAATATGACTGCATTGGTGGTTGCTCGATCGTAGGTTGTTCACGGATGGTCTCCATTTTGATCAATCTCTCTTTGGCCATCTCTTGATTTTGGTTCAAGTTATCAAGCTTAGCTTTTATGGCGACGAGCGTCGCAAAAGGTTGGGCAAATTGGGGATCCATAAGAGTGGACTGAGATTCACTACTCTCCTCGTCTACCCCTACAAGTTGGCATGCATTAAACAAAACCTAAATGGATACTGAAAAGATCGATATGCTAAATTTTATTTTTATTTAATTTTTCTTAATGCAAGGAAAAGCAAACTAGATTTTCCTAACAATTGCTTAAAATAAAATGATGCAAGTTCCCTATCTATCCTTGTGCTTTGATACCAAAATGATGTGAAACGTGTTCATTGATGAGAAATCAATGATAAAATTACCAATTGCGCTTCACCAATAAGTTATGATCTCAGGTAGGAAAGACTAAAACTACTAACGCTAGCAGATGGATTTTAACAAAAGAAGCAAGCACATGCTAACAGTTTCAGTTCTGAACAAATTAAAGATATTATTTATGTTATGCAGACAAAACTTTCTATGATCAACATCAAGACTACTGAATTAAGGGAAGCAGATACACACAATCTCACTAATATAAGTAGACAACAGTCAAAGCAGATAAAACTCTAAAGATAGTATATGAAAGGACCGGAATGATTATCCCTGCCCGATGGGTCTACATTCATCCCTGAATGTCGTCGGGTACTGTTCACTTCACCGCCATTCTTGTAACCGTCACCTGTAATCCGCGCAGGTGTGTCCGCACCCCCTGGAGTGGACGAGAAAGAAAGGATTTCTTGGAGCAACCCCCCTGGTTCCAGACCCAGGAGTTCACTTTCCCGTATGAGCATTCGGTACATGTATAAGTCCGTGGAAGAGTCAAAGGGTCACCACTACTGAGAATCTCCCCCCTAATCGTCAGATGGGTCGTCTGAGGGTTTGTCGCGGTTCATTGCTGTGCTTACACACTAGGCTACCTTTCTCCGAAAGCTCCGCGGGACCACCTATCACTAGTCTTCGGCCGGAGGGGTTTATTGCGCAAAAACGCCGGGACGCTGGCTCTCGCAGAGGGAAGCCCAACGAATGTCAGATGCAAAGCCCCGCACCTCATTAAGATCATATTGGCATACTCTCCCAAAAAAAAAAAAAAGAGCAGACCCATCAATAATTGATCGTGTTCAGAAAACTCACCTAATCACGTTTGACCAGTGGAGGATGCAGGATGTTTTTACATTGTGAGCGTAAATGTGATAATAATTTCAGTATGGGCGTAAATGTAATAAGACAGGAGAGAGAAAAGAAAAATATAATTTGCACCCATTAAGACTTGAACTTGTGATCTTCAATAATTTAGATTTATAAGTTAAACACTTGAGTTAGAACTCAGAAGTGTCTTTATATTAGTAAAATAATCTAAAAAGAAGAAATTATATACAAAAAAGGTACAAACTTTATGTACTATTCAATTATTTTATAAAATCCAGTATGGGCGTCTGCCCACACTGGGCTGTATTTGGGTCCACCCCTGCGTTTGACCTCAAAGTCCTTGTTCCAGGGTATTGCAAGAGCTCTCACGATTCCAATGCCTTGAAAAAGGCTCGACTCGGGCTCGAATGACTGAGAAACGACTCAAAATCAAACTTGATGCTTAATGAGTATGTCTGCTGTTAAAGGTTTGTACTGCTGAAGTGAAGCGACCTGTTATGCAGCTGGGGGTTGGATCTGTTTTGCTTGCGGATCGGGTCCAAACCAGTGCCAAGCGGGTTGGGTCGGGTTTAAGAATCGGGTCAAATCCATGTAGTAACTAGAACCCAGATTGCAGATGCAAATGGGTCGGGTTAGGCTTGTTTGCTATTCAGATCACCTGCGATCGGATTAGGTTAGGGTCTGTCAGAGGGAAGGAGAAGGTGGTGCGTAGTTCACTGATGGTGAGGGTAACGACTGAAGATGACAGTATAGGCGAGGGAGAAGAGAGGGAAGTGGAGGCAGTAGGGGTGCAGGCACAGGGTGGAAGAGAAGGAGATGGCGGTAGTGTGGGTGAGGCGAAGAGAGCGAGGTGATAGTGCAAGTGAGGGGAGGAGGGGATAGCGACGGGAAGGAAGGGGCGGCGACGTTTGTGAAGGGATAGGGTGGTGGCGGTTGGCAGGAGATGAGCAGCGGAAGAATAAAGAGAAGGGGAAGGGAAGAAGAGAGGAGGAGGGAGAGAGGGTGGCAGTGGACTTGGGTGGCACGGCAGGAAGAAAAGGAGTGTGGCGTGCGGTGGGGAAGGGAAGGAGATATGTTAGGTGAATGGCGGCGGCAACAAGCAAAGGAAGGGGAAAGATGTGATTAGAGTTAGGATTTGAATAAGGTTAGCATTTAATTAGGAAGGCGATAACTAGTTAGGGGTTCAACCTCCTAAACTAAGGCTAGGTAGGGTTTCACACTCTTAAACTCGAGTTCTTTAGGGTTTCACGCTCCTAAAAGAAAATTTTAGGAGAGAATCAAGATCACTCACAAAGTTGATTTTATCTCATAATTCATCGTTCATTTATTCGACAATAGAAGAGCTTTTAAATATGCTTCACAAAATAAAAAACTAGTTCCTATCCGATGTGGGACTAAATACATACTAAACAAATAAAGTAAAAAACAATAAAGTCAAAATCCTACACAACTACTCATGGACTACTTGAACCATATGGATGTGACACGTCTTCTTCGTCACTGGTAAACGCGCCAAAGTTGTGGCTGGATGTCCGCAATCACCTTCTTCATAGCAAAGGATTTCTTTAGTGAAGCCAAACCACAGAAAGGATTGAACAAGAGGAAGATATGGGGCTCTGGTTTTCTAGACTATGAAAATCCTCTCTGCTTTCTTCTTCCTTGTGCTTCTGAATCATCATTCACCAGCCCCCCTCCATTTGACCTACTCCTGTTAAGTTTTCCAGCCTGACTATAGCAAGCCAGTTGGTGAGCTAATCAAAAGGGTGCGTAATGGCCCTTGTGGACCTCATGAATGGAAAATTCTAGACTTGGTAGAAAAGATAACTTGGCAGTTTCCAATTTAAAAATGAAATGTACAACTTAGCTTGTCTAGAAATTCTAGATCCAGAACTGTCTCGAAGGATAAATAATTGGATATTTAAGGAAACTAAAAGTTTTTATGGTTTGATAAATTGAGAAGCAAATCAGGGGGAACTGATATGGGGGATTTAGCAGATAGATATCAAGAGTATTTTGCATGGAAACTTCAAATAGTAAATACAGAAAAATTATAAGAAAAACAAACAAACACTTGGCTACTTATAAGAATCAGGCATTGAACATTAAATAGAGTAATTGTAGAATGTGTCAAATATGACTCCATCTCTCTAGTGGATATGCTGGGTATGTCAACCTATAATATAATTCTAGTATGAAATAATACATTAAAATACTAAGATTACTCATGCATGAATCGAGCACATGGCCAAAGAAAAGCTGAAGCACAAAACATTTGAGGGAGTTCTAGGAATAAAATCAGAGCAAATAGGTTAGAATGCACACCTGGATAATATGCCGATGATTTCAGAAGATTCAGAAGTGTAAGATGTTTCTATAGATACTACAAGTAGGTCAAACTTCTAGGAGATTGCTTCCTATATCTCATTGTGCAGTTGATCTGTAAGCTCCACTCGCTATCCATAAGCCTCTAATCTCTAACAAACAGGAGACTTGCACATAACATATGCATGTATCTATGTATCAAGCAAACTGGCATTTCTGATGAGAACTGCCACTATATGAAATATAATAAACCCTCAACAACTTAAGTAGATTTTTTTTTCTTGTTAAGAATATATTCAACCATCCAATTTCACATCCTTCCTTGTGTAGATCTCTGATACATGACTGATTTGAGTAAGTCTAGTCCATAAAGTGCATACTCAAATTTATATGTACTACCAGTACATAAAACGTAAACCAGGAGAAATCAACTTAACAAAGATAGTAATCTCATAATTTCTTCTACAAACAGACTCCCTTGATAGATTCTCTTTACATAACATTATGGTTCATACACACATCTCAAAAGAAAGAGAGACCACCAGAGATTCATTCATTATAGAGAGCAACAATTGACTAGACACGCCAATGTTTAATAGAAATCCAAGAGCACATCCTCTATCAATCTTATTGGTAAATAAACCATGCTGAAGATAATAGCTGTCCAGTCTGTTCACACACCCATAGTAAATTTTATAAATTCCCTCACACACTAACGAGGAAATATAATAAGCAATGTTCCTCTATTAGCAGATAAAGGGAGCATCAACATGACTGTCGCTGCAGTAGAGACCCGGACGCTGTGAGAATCCCTGCTTGGCCAGCATCTTCCGAGCTTTCTGCACAAGTTCCTGGTTACTAATTTCACCATCTGTCTCTGCAAGGATAGTCTGAATAGCGTTGCTGAGAGCCCCATAAGCTCCACCACCCGGAGGGTTTGCATCCGCTGAGGTCTGGTCAGTCTGGCAACCACTAACCAGTATTCCACTATCTGGAAGAGCCCTCTTGTTTGCCCCTGCATAAACTTCTTGTTTGCTATGGACTTTCGTTTTTAATGCTGGTTTCATATAATCTTCATCGTTTGCCTCCAGCTTCTGCTGGAGAAATTCTTGTGCCAGACCCCCGACCATACTCATGAATCCCCCACCACTGCCTTCACTGCTGCCACCATGGTGAAGCTTGTCCAGGATGACCTTCATGAACTTCTTAATCTTGGGACTGGCATCATCACCAAACATGTCAAACAATGTGGGTCTTATCTTTCCCACATCAATATCTTCTTTACCAGTCTTTTGCTTCAAAATTTCTATCAGTGTGGAGAGAGGGAGGGAGCGATTTTTCATGTGATCATTCTCAGAATTGTCGCCATAATTTTCATCCTCGGCTTCAGGAAGGTGGGGGTGGCGGCGGTGCCCTTCATGGGGTAGGTGGATACCTCGTGACTCAAATGCACCCTGGACTTTCTGCTTCAAGAAGGATTTGAACCCAAATTTGGACCCCGGGGATTCTTCATCATCCTCACGCTTGGTGCTCTCTCCAATCTGTTCTTTGGAGTTATCAATCAGGCCACCACTATGGCAGGAATCTGAGACAATTGTAATTCGACATCCCCTTGGAACTTCATCAACAAAGTCTCTAAAATCATCATCTGCATTCACATGACAGTATTAAACTGACAAGAAAAATAAGAGAGGCGAAGTGAGCAAATCCATCTAGCAAGAAAATGTAATGACCATTTAGTGTATGTCTAAGATGAGACTGAACCATGAAAGGGTAATAGGAATTGGCAATTAAGCCTTGAACTTTTTTTGAGGTCCTAGGTTCTTATTGAATTTCCAAATGCTACCACCCTTACCTTCCAGTTTGGTAGGATTATGTTTCATAAAAAATGAGAGATACGCAGGGAATGACTACGAAAAAGACAGATAAAGTTAAAAGGTTCTAGTTTTTGGTTAAGCTATATTATGATGCTGGACACTAAGGGGGCAAACAGATCAGATGAGATTGACATGCTGTTTACCATATCCGTATTCCCATCTGTTTTAAGGTGTACAGTATTCGTGTTCTTTTTGTGAAATTACATATTTCAACTCGCCTTATGTATGTTTTTCTCCATGACTTTCTGTTTTTGGATTCATGTGCATACATACCCTTGCGTTAGACACTAGTTAATGAAATGTGTGCTAATGATGAATTTTAGTTTTGCAATCTGTAGAACACAAGTACCTGAACATTTTTATCCATCTTTAATACCATATCAGCAGGCACATGCCTCAACTTATCAATATTCATTCCGGTACTAATCAAACATATAGTGGGCGGGCATTCGCTAACATGGAAGAAAATATAAGTAACTTGAGTGTAATTTCTTTACTATTGCAAACAATAAGTGACTCAAGATTTAATTCATTAAAATCATCACTAGTTCATTTTTCATTAAATGCTAGCTGATATATGGGTATATATACAAGATAACTGAAGCACAGGGTTATTAGGGAAATATCCAAATGGCAAGGTGAAACTTAAGGACACACACACACACACACATATTCTAATATTAATATGACATCTAGAATATTAATAAAATCTACTAAGGTTGTATTTGCTAATTAAGCCTCGTGTTCTTTATTTAACATACTCTTTAATATATTAAAGAACTCATTCTTGTGAGAGGGATTGCAGTTTGATTGGATTAGTAGTACAACAGGGGTTTCCCACCTCACCATTTTGCTACTATTGTCATCATCTGAAGAAAAATGATTTCTCCTCCCTTTTTTACTAATTTTAATATTTGAGTCATTAATCCAACTAGATTTAGATCTCTTCTTAAAGCATTATTTTCTTTTGAGGAGTTTTATCAGTGGCCGTCCTTCAACCCTTAAATAGAACCATTTGGTGAAGAGAGCTAATAATGAACCCAAGAATGTAGAGATGAAAAATGCTTTTTATGAATTGACTGATATAAATTTCAGATGTCATATAAGAATTAGGCATGAACAGTACTTTGGTTCGCGTTATGAGTACTGGTGCACGATATGCTGCTTAAGTAGTGCATGGTATGAAGGTGATAGGCTTAACATGTTCGGTATGTTAAGTAATGCTACACTTTGGGAGCATCTGCTAGGGTCATTTAGATATGCATGTATTATTTGTGTGCCAACAAAAACACACACACACACACACACACACACACACACATATTTGAAGACATGTAAAATTAAGAATTATGATAATAGAAATTTTCATCTTTGAATATCTATAAATAAGCATTGATTTGATATGTAATTCAGAAAATAGAAAGAAAACTATTTTATTAAAATATGATCACGATTCTAATTACATTAAATAATCAAAGTTTAAATTCCAAACCTTCAAGCTATAGTCTAAGTGTCGTTACCAAAATTTCTTACACTAAATACATAAAAGAACTCACTGAATAGAACTAATTAAATCAATCACTCACTGTTCTCTTCTTTTGGGTCCCCGTTTTGATGATCTGGATCAGGAATATACCACAAATCAAAGCACACGAATTGCATGCCATGCGAGGGGGCCTGTTGTGAATTAGGTAACACTGCATAAATTCCCTGAATAGAGTTGCCTGGCCAAAACAAGCCAGTGTCTCTAATATGCTATATATAACACTGTACTTCATTAATTCGACCTAAAGCCTCTTCCTCCAAGTATGCTTGAACCTCTAGCACCACCATCTCATTATCATATTCCCTTATCATCCTTAGCCCTGATCCAAAGTACCTCACTTCGTCTAGTATTTCAAGAGAAGGTGAAAAATCAAAGCAAAGCAACTAAGACAATTCATACATAAGCGCGTCCCTAGGCTTCGAGGTGGTTATTAGATATATAAACTCTCAAAATGAATCATCGTTCTTATGGGGCTTCTACTTCCAATATATTCTTAATAACAAATCATAGGAATATCTAAGTCATAATTAACATTTATAAGCTATTTTCAATCCCTGGTAACTTGCACTATTTTGGTGCCAAGACACTCCATTTTCACAAAAGTATGGCATGTCAGACATGGGACACGACATGACATGACACTCAGAAAAATGTGTCCCATTAGTTGGGCAAAGCTCATGCAAAAGAAAGAAATTAGAATCACTATATAAAAGGAAGAAATAGGAAAAGATTGGAAAGATAATCTAGAATAGGATCCATAAGAAAAGAATAAAAAGAAGAGTATTAGATGTCATTTTATGCTTTTCTTGTTATACTTGCAGTGTCGTAAAAACCAATATCATGCCATGTAAAGTAGAGATAATCAGAACTTATCAATCCACTAAAATATGCGACCAATTTTACACACATGTAGATATATCGGTGTATATATCCCGTCTTCATGTCCTACTTTTTAGTATTTTCTGTGGCAAATTATAGGACTGATTTAGAATACATATAAGCTTCAACATAATCCAAATGAAGAAAACTTTAAGAACTAATAATTCAGTTCCATTTTTGTCAACTGAAAGGGACAAGAAAGGCCTAACATAATTTAAATGTTTCGGACAATCTAAATTTTGTTTAAACTTGCCATAACCTTTGCAGACATACCCTTCTAAGTTCAAACACAAAAATAACTTTAATTGTGTGCAGGGATTCGGAAGTGACATGTGCCAACTTTGTTTCATGTCTTCCTACAGCAGGTCATATGTCATATGTGAAAGGCTCATGGATCAGATTTGTATATGTACTTAAAGTGATTAATGAGCATGGATGCGTCTTGTAAATCTTGTTTAGGATGGCTCAAACATATATATAATGTGAACAAATTTCTTTGGAGACTTAATTTCCTTAGGGAGAATGAAAAAGACGAAGGAAACAAGGAACATACATTCCAACTATTTTTTTCTGATGCATAGTTCTACTTATTGACAATTTTCTGTGTTGATTCTTAATAAACTCTTATTGAAGCCATTGCCTTCACTTGAAATTTAAATCTTGAAAACATCCTTCATTTTCATGTGTGGTTAAGGAATGTACAAATCTGGAAAACTATAGTTTCAGAATGTGTTGGTTATATGTTACTTGAAAAGTGATTGTACTGCTGATTGCTATCTGAACTCTTTGCTTTTCTATTACAAGGATGTTATATTGAGTCGGGAACTTTTGGCTATTTCTTTGCTTTAATGGGTAATCTCTTGGAATTTTAAAGGAAAGGTTACCAGCATATTGATACTTGTGCAATGGGTAATATCTTGGAATTTTATAGGAACGGTTACCAGCATATTGATACTCGTGCATTGTCATACTTTTATTCATTATATTATATATGTATCATGAAAGCAATAGTTAGCTCAATTATCATCATTGTCCAAATGATGCCCATCAAAATGGCATGATTGTCAATAAAACTACCCAAGAAAATTAACCAAGCTTTGTAATCTGCAGCTAACATAGAGTAAACCCTCTTATAAGCTTGTCCCAAATTCCCCGCTAAGACAACTACAAAGTATAAACTATAGAAGGTTTTGCTATGAAACCTTTTTAATGCAAGTTGGCAGGTAGATTCACAGTTTAGGTTCATTCAGTTTAGGCCCGTGTTGCTAGGGCTATAAAACAGATCGTCGAGACCATGGAAATATCCTAATTCAAATTCAGTAAGGAGATTGGATTTGCATTTGGGGTCGGATCAAACTCTATTCTTCTCTATATATTAGTCTGGAATCTCATTTCCATCCATATCCAATTCACTATCATTTCAAATTTTCGATTTAATTCACGCTCCTAATTTCATTTGTAGTGGTCAGAATATGGCCCCCTCTGCAGGATATTTATACCCCCTAAAAACCCATGAAGAGGGGGCGGATCGAAAAGATTGAGGAAATTGTCAGCGTAGAGACACTACAGAGTTCACAGTAACCTCAAGAAAAATATAGTGAATTCTCGCTCCCGTGATTTTTTTCAATTTGGGTTTCCACATAAAATCTTTGTCTCTGCCTGTTTACTGTGTTGATGATAGTTCCACCTCCAATCTAGCTATGTCCCCTTTTGTTTGTGGCGCGAGATCGGCTGTTCGACCAATCAAATTGAAAAATCTCCACTCCAAATTGGTGCTTTCATTGAGATCTGAGTCCCTACATTCAAGATCTATCCCCTAGAACCAGAAACCTTTCTTCAAAAAGCCTCTCCTACGTCGACGATGGCCCCGAGAAGACAAGTCATCAAAGACGCATCATTCAAAGGTAAGGCAATCGAAGCCGCTGGGGACACAGTCCCTCCACCAACCGGCGAACAACCGTACACCACCGAGGACTCAAGTTCCTCATCACGATGAGAGTCAGTCGCCAACATCCAGTCCTCACAACAGTGAGAAGACCAACTCCTTCAGACTCTCCATGAGATGAGAGAGAAGATGAAAGAGCAATAGGCGCAATCAGACCGCGAACGAGAACAGATGATTCTCGATCGCGAGAACATTCTCCAAGAGCAAGAAAAGTTGAGACAACCCAAGTCGCAGCCCTTCAGAGCAACTGGAGGGCGGCCCCGAGAACAAGTTTCCCAACCTCCGTACCCTCGACAAACTGATCCAGAAGCAAATCAGAGAGGCCAGACTGCTAGATCACCCTACTCCAACCACCAAGATCCCCGAGTCTCCTCTCCAAAGAGATCCATGAGTTAAAATTCCCAAAAAAAAAAATTCACTCTGACATTCGACTACTACTTCAGGGTAAGTGATCCAGTACATCATATGCACTACTTTCGGGATAAGATGGTGATCTACGCCCGCAACGATCAAATCATGTGCCTCACCTTTCCAGCCACCCTGAAAGGTGTTGCTTCGGACTGATTCTACTCGATGCCACCGCACTCCATCCACAAACTTCGTTGAGATAACCGAGGCATTTCTCACCCAGTACTCCTCCCACCACTAAACCAAAAAGAACGGCCACCACTTTCTCTCCGTCAGAATGAGGCAAGAAGACAGTCTCAAGTTATACATTAACTTCTTCCAGAATCAGCTCACTAAAGTCTCCAACTGTGGGGAGAAAGTTGTCGCCCTCACATTTATCAACAGGTTGTAGGTTACTCATCCCTTATACAAACACCTCCTGAAGCACGTCACCAAGATGAGCGAAGTCCTTACCCAAACTCAACATTATATCCAACTTGAAGAGGAGACCTTCAGCCACTCCGCGAAACTGGCCGATGGAGGGAAGTCGAAGTCTCCTCACAAAGCTCCCGACTACGCTCAAGACCAACATAGGGGGCAGCCTCTTTACAAGAATCAATCACTCCCGATCCTCTACCCCAGCTCGCTCTGAGGCGACAGATCGATGGAATACTTCACTCCATTGAAGCTCTCGATCAAGGAAATCTTCAACACAATTAAAGATCAATCATAGGTCAGACGCCAAGATCACTCCAGCACAATCCTTCGCTTCTTGAGTCAGAGAAATACTGTTGCTACCACGAAGGCAAGGGACACTAAACCATCCATTGTAGGGTCCTCCGGGAGTACCTGAAGGAGTTTATAAAACAAGGTTTCCTCAAGGAGTATATTCTCACTGCTAAACCCCATCTGGACATCCGAACACCCAGCCTTTACGGGAACATTATATGATCACCCAGTACAAGGAGATCGACTGACTCCCTGAATCCTGAATACGCAGAATGTACCTTCTTCCAATTTCAATTTCATGTACTCTATTTCTGAATAAAATATTATTTTATTCTCCTAATCATAACAATACATCCATCCATTACAGAACATTCATCCACTCGCCCCACAACTGGAGACTCCCCACTCGGAAGCAGCGACAAGATTGCTCCACAACAGAACATCCATCCACTCACCCCGCAGGTGGAGACTCCCCATTCGGAGGTAGCAACAAGATTTGCTCCACAATAGAATATCCATCCACTCACCTCATAAGTGGACTCCCCACTCGGAGGCGGCCAAGAAAGCCCCCATTGATGGGATTTTCCCTACTCGGAGGCGGTTCCGACATCCATCCATCCACACGCCCCGTAGATGGGATATCCCCCCACTCAGAGGCGACAACTAAATTTTCCCGTTGTTGGGATTTTCCCACTCAGAGAAATATCTCAACATTCCACTGATGAGATTTCTCCCACTAGGAGACGTTAACACAAACATACCCACAGGCTTTTTCTCGATCGTTCTAGGGAGTCGAAACCTACGGCTGTGGGATTTTCCTTACTCGGAATCCCCCACTATGCTGCGAGAATTTTTCCCTCTCAGAGCACCCGTTTGTGCTCCGCCCTTGGGATTTCCCTCACTTGAAACCAGTGTTTTAAATGTCGGATATCAGGGAAATGTCGGATGTCGTAATCAGATGTCCGATTTCAGATTTCGGAGATATTTCGGGCCATCTAGTAAATTTCGGACGTCATGACGGATAACAAATATATATCCTAGATGTCTTAAATAATGTAATTTTAAAATTCTTATCAAAGTAATACATACACAACTTATGTAAACTACATAAATATGTTTAGGATAGGTATTCTTAACTTAAACATTTTACATATATTCACTAATCCATTGTTAAAATTTCTCAATTGCTCCAACTTTCAAGATCAATCAACATAATGAGTTTTTCCCGAAATGTCGGCCGACATTTCGGGAAAATGTCGGCCGACAAATTGGATTTTTTCAGAAATATCGGCCGACATTTTTTAAAACGCCATTTCAAATGCGGGTGGGGATGTCGTGGCGATGAGAGTTTGAAAACGAAATGTCGGCCGACATTTCAGAAATATCGGCCGACAATTAAAACACTACTCGAAACACAAACACTAGCCTACGGGCTCCCCTCGAGTACATCCATCCATCCATCCATATTCCGTAGTCAGATTTCCCTCACTCGAGAGATAACTCTGATGTTGGGTTTACTCCCACTTGGAGGTGCCAAATCGTTACACTGGGTAGGAGATCCCTATCCAGAAACACATCCAAACTGTCGTTGAGTTGTATCCCCACTTCAGGCCATTCTTATGCAGGTCCCGACAAGGATACAACCACATGTGTCTTGGTATATTCATGAGAGTATCCTCAATTGGATTATCCCCTCGATGTGCCAGCCTCGTGTGGGCGTACTCTGATCGCCTCCCCAAGGATAAAAGCGACAAGTATCATGTTTTCAACTTTGTCTAAATATTAAGTGTTGCATTACCACTTTTACTTAAATGTTTTATGTTTCATTTTATGTTTGTGTGTGCACATCATAACTGCCACAACCAATTCTCGGTCCATGCACCCCGAGACGGAATTAACCCTACTCGGAGGCGAAAGCAGGCCACCCTACAAACACTCTAGTCACTCCACAATGGGATTCCCCCACTCGAGGTCTGAGCTCTGCAGTAGGTATTTTCCCTCTCAGAGCCCTGACAGCGCAAATCCGCATACGGGACAACCCCCGCTCGAAAGCAGATGCGAACCCAGCTCCACAGTCAGGATTTCCCCCACTGGAGGAATTACTTGCATGTACCGAAGATGAAATTTCACCCACTCGAGAACTGCACCATCCTCCTTCCCCATCATTCCAGAACACTCCAAGATAAGACTCCCGGAGGGCTGGTCAACATCTGTCAAAACAAAATCTCTGAGCAAACATTCAATCCCAAACAAAAGTAATGACAAAACAATCAGGCAAGATCCAAACAATCCTTCCATTTCAAAAATTTATTTTTTTTATTACAAATTTTCTGATTACATTCATCTAAATACAAATTTAGTTACATCTAATAAGAGTGATACAGGATCTATCACATGTTTATGTTTGCCGTTTGAAAGAAAAAACAGATATACTTTTTGCCACAACGTCCACGATAATATCCAAGAGATGACTCCCAAACAATCTACCACTTCCAGGAGGGCTATGATGCTGAGAACTCCCAGGAAGATGCCTAGAACCAAAAATCACGTCTCAGACTGCAGACTGAAATCCGCAAGACAATGATGATATCAACACTAACCCTCTTAACTCTGAAGATGAACTCGGAGCTGAAGCAAACGAGGAAATTCTTCAGCAAGAATCCCGGGGAATACCCCCACACCCCTCTCCAGTTGCTCGCCGCTAGGAAGAGTTTCCATAGGCAAAGCAACAACAATCATCAGGAATGCAGATGGCCAAACGCATGCCACAACAACGGGATCGGAACCATCATCAAACACGCCTTGCCCAGCCTTCACTCCTGCTTCCTATACGCTATCAGGAAAGAGGGACATCGAGCCCCAATTCCAGAATGGACCAATCTGATCGGAGACCAGACAAATAGACCAGACTGGAGTAAGAACCATGCCTATCCTTCCTGGCAACTAGGTCTCGTCACAAAAACTAGTGTTTCTCGATGAGCCCCTCGCAAAGACTGACGTTTCCAGCAACCGCCGCCCCGAATATCAGGAACACAACCACCTTCTCCCTCTCCTTTTTTCATCCACCGGACGAAGAAGGAAGACATCGCAACCCATCAGAACAGGAGTTTTTGAAAGCAGAAGTTTTTCTAAAGATAAGCAAATCTCTCATCAAGGGTCCACTCTATTTACAGAGGAAGGATCCAGAAAGTCCCATTCAAAATTTCAATCCCCAAGAAACCAGTCAGTTCGTACCGCAGATTTTACAGCATGTCAAATCAGCCAGATCCATCTCTGCCACACGATCTTCTTCATCATGAAGTTAAGATTCTGATCATTAATTCGTCAGTTGTCCACACCCACTCCAATTTTCAAAGAAGGCTCATGATGTGGAACGACATCTGGATCGCTTCCCTGTAGAATGCAAGCAACGCCTTAACTTCCCAAGCTGGAATATGAATGAGTCAACTCCACCCTCCCTGGAGCTCGGAGAAAGAGAAAGTGGAGGGGGCGTTTGTAGCGGTCAGAATCTCTGGTCGCTCTCCAGGATAGCGACACGTGTCAGCCGTACCATGAGTGCCCCAAGTAAGTAACAAACTCGACATACCAGTTGGCCACATTCAACCTCGAAGAGAGAGCCCTGGGGTTCGCCCGAACTTACATTCAGCCCCGAAAGAGAGTCTCAGGTCCTGTCCCGAGTTTACATTCGACCCCGAAGAGAGGACATCGGGCCACTTCCATTCCCCAACATCCACAACTACCAGACCTCTCTCCGCCTCCGCTAGATCCAGCTCAACAGCAGGATTTCTCAGATCACGGAGAGGTTATGATGCCACGTTATCTCCACGTTCTAAATACTCCCCTATTTCAGTGGGGCAATTTGAATATTGACGGATACCTCGGTATGCCAATCCCAACATTCAAGCACAACAATTTGGGCGGATATGAAAGGATCTCAACTGCAAATCATGCAGATCCGAAGAATCCACACCACCAGCCACAACGCTACAGGATATTTATACCCTTAGAAACCTATGAAGTGGGGCAGATCGAAAGATCGAGGATATTTGATGTAATACAGGATCGCAATCACCTTTGAATACAAATAAAAAAAAGCAAAACTAGGGTTTTACAAGAAATAAAATGAAAAGAGAGATTAGGGTTGGAAAAGAACCGGATAACTTTAGGCTTCCCACCCCTTACGCGGGCTTCACACCTCTTGCACCACGGGCTTCGCACCCCTTACGCGGGCTTCACACCCCTTGCACCACGGGCTTCACACCCAATCTCAAGAACCCAAGAGCTCTGAAATTTTAACTGGAAAAGTTTTAATTATTCATTGTCTACTTATTCATTGAGTTGAACCTCTTTATATAAGATCTTACAAAGTGAACTTCTCGGATATAACCGATGTGGTACTAAAAGCAAGATAAACAAAACACATCTTCTAAATAAGCTAAGGCATGAAAGATAACTGGGAACTGGCGTGATGTCCTCGTCAATTCCTCGGGGTGGGAGAAACTCGACACTGTCGAGTGAGGCTCTCCTCACGAAACATCTCAATCGGGTCAAGGTGGTGGTCGTAGCAGCATCACTAGTACGCCATGTTGATACCATGGTGGTGGAGATGGAGCTGGTATCCGTGACAGATTGGCTGTAAAAGATGGCAGCTCGATCAAGACATAGAGAGTAGACCAAGGTGCATCATCCCTGCTGAAGACGGAACTAATACCAGGATCCCATGAGCTATCCAACTCGCAAACAATTGAAGCAATCCTCTTCAGAGCCCTATCGAAGTCTTTACGCCAAGCGTGCAACTTCCTCACAGCGACTCGTAACCATCACCATATTATCAACTGTAAATTCCTGCAAACTACTATACGGGTACGCAGCAAATTTGTGAGTATTATTATAAATTGCTACCGGCCTAGTGATATCATCAATATATGCAACAGGCAAATGCAATGTAGTAGACTCAACTATCTCATTCACGTCATCACTGACGCTATCAGACATGTGAATTTCATTAATAACCAGTGTGTCGGCACCAACTGCTGTGTCTTCAATTATACTAACAATATTGGAAGGAACGTGGACTTCCTCAATAACCTTCGAGACGTCAACTTCATCACTAGACACAATTCTAACATGTTGACTCTCCGAAGGACACTGATAATCATAATGTCCATATCCCTCACATTTAGAACACCTGGCCTTAGCATTGACTAGGGTTTTGAAAATCAAGTCCAACCTTAATGCAACATCAAAAACCTCTTCAACAATGTAAGTCATAGGGGCCAGTAATCATAGCACGTTTTATTTTAGGTCGTAAACTCCAAACAAACCTAGTTAAGAGTCTCAGAAGGGTGCTATCTCACTTTACTACGATGGGTTAAGTCCTTAAATATGGCAATTAATCATGAACAGACATATGACCCTGATGGAGATTGTGTAACTGGTCTAAGTGGGGGTCCCTATAGTGCTGACTAGTCATGATGGCTCAAGCAAACAAGCAGATGCAGTGGAGAACCCTAGAGTCAATTAAACTAAATGTATGCACTCAACAAAAAATACCCTAAAGTTTAAGTTCTAAATGCAAAGAAAAATGTATTCCTAAAATGATGAAAAGCGATAAATGCTGATGCAACCACTAGATCGAAGCAAATAGCATTTCAACCAACAAATTATAGCAATCCATATAATAATTGCAAGTAATCTAACAGTTAACGATTCAGGTTATGACATCACCTGAGGGGGAGTCGTTCACGCCCAAACGCAAAAATTCTTGAAGATTCCTCGAAGAAATACTCACACTGAAGAGTTGAAATTGCCCACAAGACTCCTGGACAGCAGTGATAAGTGGAAGCTGGCTACCTCGAAAATGGCACAAATCGGGCGCGAATCGGGGCAGAAATAAGCTTTGAACTGTGGTACGCTGATCTACTGAGTTGAATCTAGCAGACGACTGAAGCTTGAACCAGGATATGAAAGCTGTAGATATGTAGTGTTGCTCTACAAATCCGTTATTTCGAAAACGGCTCAAATCAGGCTTGAAACGAGCTCAGAATGGACGAGTTTTAAGGTTCAAGGGGAGGTAGAACAGGTGGTTACTGTTCACAGGAACAGTAATCAGGGATTACTGTTCACTCTGAATAGTAATCAGAGTGATTACTGTTCACGTGAACAGTAATCATTTTTTTCCTTTTCCCCCTCTGTTTTCTGTTTTTTTCCCTCTGTTTCTGTTTTTTTCTGTTTTTTTCTTTTTTTCTTTTTTGCAAAGTAGATCTAGATCTAGATTTAGATCTAGATCTAACAGTAATCTTTTTTTTCAAAGTAGATCTAGATCTAGGATTTTTGAAAGAGAAGAAATTCGAAGGGGATTGGGACCAAAGCTCTGATACCAAATTGATATAATATAGGATCGCAATCACCTTCGAATACAAATAAAAAAAAGAAAAATTAGGGTTTTACAAGAAATAAAATGAAAAGAGAGATTAGGATTGGAGAAAGAACCAGATAACTTTGGGCTTCGCACCCCTTACGCGGGCTTCACACCCCTTACACCGCGGGCTTCACACCCCTTACACCACGGGTTTCACACCCAATCTCAAGAACCCAAGAGCTCTAAAATTTTAACCGGAAAAGTTTTAATTATTCATTGTCTACTTATTCATTGAGTTGAGCCTCTTTATATAGGATCTTACAAAGTGAACTTCTCGAATATAACCGATGTGGTACTAAAAGCAAGATAAATAAAACACATCTAAATAAGCTAAGGCATGAAAAGATAACTGGGAACTGGCGTGATCTCCTTATCAATATTGTAAGCACAGAGACACACTACACAGTTTATTGTAACCTCAAGAAAACTATAGTGAATTCTTTCTCCCTCAATCTAGCTACGTCCCCTTTTGTTTGCGGCGCGATATCGACCGTTCGACCAATTGCATCGAAAAATCTCCACCGCAACATTAATAATTGTTTATTATTTTCAATATAGGTACTTCATCCATTCATTTTTCTTTACATTATTTTTCAGTAGGGCATTTTGCTACACACCCCTATGTCAAACCGTAATTAGAAAAAACTCAGCCTCATAATTTTATTCGCTTCAGCCACCTCTTTTTTTAAACCAACCACGTGCGCCCACGTGTCAAGCGCAGAAGCGCTACTCAGTGGCGAAAGACGCAAATGTGCCACATTAATCGCTTCAAAAAGCAGACCCCTTCAAAAATACTGACTGCTAGTATATATAAGATTGCGACCATGATCACAATCCTCACAAAAAATCATATTTTTGAGGATTGTGAATAAGTCCTCACAAAAATGTCATATTTTTGAAACTGCGACATTCTAAGACTGCGATCATGTCTGCAACTATGATCGCAGTCCTCACAAAAATGTCATGTTTCTGACTCTTTATAGAACTACAACCATGATTGCAGTCTCTTTCATGATTGCAGTATTCACAAAAATATCCTATATTTGAGTCTTTACGAGGATTGGGACCATGATCGCAGTCCTAAAAAGAAAACTGTGATCATGGTCACAATCCTTACAAAATGCCTTATTTATTAAGACTGCGATCAATGATCACAATCCTTACAAAATGCCTATTTCCGAGTCAGTCTTCATATGGGAATGCGATCATGAGTCACAATCCTCATCTCAGCATCGTCATCATGAGTAGACACTCGTCCACTGACATCGAATGATCCCCCAGATCTAACACAAACAAAACTCATTGCGAGCACGAACAAATGTGATCTGCAAAAAGGTCGACCCGCGAATTACTCTGCGTCGGGGTCAAGATTGAGGGGAGAGCAACGACAGTGGCAATGGAGAAGCGCAAAGAGGAAATGAAAATTATAAACAAGTGGTGGTTGGGAGGAGTCACTTTATGCTGACGTGAAGAGGCTGTAGCGAATCGAAATATGACACTGAAATTTTTTTATAATTATGAAGCAAAGTAGGTGGTTCTAGCACAATTTCCCTTTTCAATACATATTTCTGATTATACTAATAACTATTACTCTTTTTGGAGAAATATGGACGAGGTTGGCATGAAACATCCCTCTGCCTATACTGCACATAATGTCTTAATTCTTTACAGATTTATTGCACATCCCTAGCCAGTGTAAAGGATTCATGAAGCGTTATTCTTATTAATTTAACCATTTTTATTACATTACTATAGATACTTTCTGATTCTACAAATTGTTTTTTCTATAAAAAAAAAAAAATTCAATATTAGTTTAATTGGCGGTATATATTCTAAATTTTCTAGCTATACTAATACAATCCTAGTTTGTATTGTGTGCCAAATCACATCAAAGAAGTCAACAGTTGACTAAGCACCTTGAAACTTCAAGACTTCAGCATGGATTCAATTTCATAATTAAAAATAAAAAAAAAATCATGAACTCTAAAATTAGACTTCTTTCGACCCAAAAGAGTCCAATCTATGTTGAATCTGATGAACTGCAGAGAAACCAAAACCTAGAACAATAAACCCCAATCAAAATTACCCAAACAACACCAAGAAATAAACTTTAGATCAAGAGCCAATATCTGCAACAAGCGAGCAGTACCTGTGATGAGATTCATGTCGCAGGGGACGATGCACTCGTCGTACCCCGTGTCATCGTCCTCCCCTGTCTCGGCCGGCAGCCTGGTGCCGTGGCCGCTGTAGTGGATGAAGAGGTAGTCGCCGGGCTTGGCGGAGTGGATCAGGTTCTTGATGGCCCGGCGCACGTTAGCGCCGGTGGGCTGGGGCCCGGAGGCGTCGGTGTCGATGAGGACGGTGATGTCGGACTCGCGGAACCCGAATCGGTCGAGGAGGCAGCGGTGCATTCGATTGACGTCGTTGATGCAGCCCTTGAGCTCGGCCTTGGTGCCGGGGTAGTTGCAGCCAATTAGCAGAGCTTTCTTCCCCATTACTTGACCTTCGAGAGATCTGAATCTGATGACGATGGTCGATTGTCCTTTTACTGTCTCTGGTCGTCCCTGGAAATTTTCTGAAATATTTTTTTGGGTTTTTTTGATGTATCTGGCGATTGGAGGAGGGCTCAGGGAATGAAATGATTTGTCTGACTTTAATAGTGGGATGTTGGCGACCTAATACTGTCACAATTTTTTTTTTTTTTTTTTTTTTTTTTTTGGTAAAGATAAAATGATGAGCCAATAACTCTGCGTTTCATTAACTAGTATATTTTAGCGGTGGGAAACTGATCGGGCGATGAGCAAGATGTCAAATACGGCGATAGAGAAAGAGGAGGCGGCTAGAGATGGGAGGAGGTTGGGAGAAGAAGGAGCTCTCTCGTGCTCTCTCTCTCTCTCTCTCTATTTCTAGCGCGGATGAAGATAAACGGACTGATAGACGAATAAAGTTTGTGAAAGAGTTACGAGAGAAAACCTCATTTCGCTCGATTTTTGATAAGAATTTAATGAAATATCCTATAAAATAGAAAGATACAAAATTGTATTAAAACACTCATACATAATTTCTTCCCAAAAAGATTAAAAAAAAAAAGTCATCAGAACGCCCTCAATTCAGTCGCGGCTTCTCTCCTCCATAATAAATATGTTGTCTGCTGCTCGATCTCGTCCAACTCTTAGCCAAATCTCCTATCAGCGCCATCGCGATCTCTGCAGCGCAAATTCGATCATCCTGTAACCGGAAGCCTCAACACTGAAGACGTGGCATTCCCCCTTCATCGCACTTGCGACATCTGCAGCTGAGCACCAATCATCCTTTGGTTGGCCACCGCCGACGCAGTATCGCAGCTCTGACCTGTGACCGGATCGCCCACCACTAAAGTGGCGGCATGTCTCCATTACCGCAATTGCGATATAAAATCCGACCATCTCCGGTCGGTCAGCCCTGCTCGAAACCAGCCATCCTCGACCGGACACCCCCGCTCCGCTCTCACCGGCTCTCGCCCCACATCTTAGAGTTCTGCAAAAACCCCTACTCTTGCCGGATCACCGCCATTTCCCCCGGATTTGAAATCGCCAGACCGATCCAATCTCCCCCTCGCCAAAATCCGGCCAGATCTAAAGGCGCCAGGTCGGCCCTCCGCTGGCTCTTGGTGATAGCAGCTTGCATTTTCACTGCAGCGCTTCTTGTAGCCGCTGCATCTGCCTACATGATGTGGTTCTGGGTCCTCGCCCGGAGCCTAACGGGTCCGAGGATGTGGCCCTCTCTTGGGCAGCTTGTCGGGTCAATTCCTCAAACTTGCCTGCATCCGCAACTGGATCGCCGACAACCTCCGCATCAGGTCGGATTTGTAGGCGCTTGGCTGGATCCGACAACATTATTGCTTTCTGTTAGTGTGCCCTTTCTATTTTAAATGGGAGATGCATGTATATGATTATGTTAAAAGAATCTATCTTATTTATAGCCTTAATTTTCTAAATAAATCTGCTTTTTTTAATTCTGACCAATTTCATTTATAAAAATTTTTTAAGAACCAGAGAATTGAATTCCTGGTATTAAAAAACTGGAAACAGGAGAACCAATAATTGAGCGCCCGAGTTCAAAGTAACATGCTAAACCAAAATAACCTACATATTGCATTTGGTTGTAAAATAGAAAAACAAAAAGAGCTCGGAAATGGAATTTCGAGTTCTAAAAACTTATCTCGGATTAGAAAATAGCACCCTCGATCCTGAGAAATTTACTAAGCCTCATCTCTCATTCACACTCACTCTTTCTATGAAGAAATTTATGTGTCTTGGCAGACCAAATTCAATTCTCATGCGCTAGATAAAAGTTTTAATAGAATAAAACCCAAGAATTCAATTGTTTTGTTCCTAATAAACACAAATTTAAAACTTTGAGTTCTTAATATAACTGAATTCGGGCGCAAAGTGTCACGAAGTTGATTTTCATGGAAAAGAGGGGCAAAAAACTTGATTCTTTTTAGGTGCATGTTGTGATCTCAGGATGACCTGTATTTTTGGGTTACGAATCTTAAAAAAGTTTCAATCTTTTTGACGCCATTTTTCTGCGCATGTAGGAGGATGGTTACAACCACACTGGAAAGCGACTTTTGTGACAGGATGAACCGAACAATAATGATGATTTTACTAAGACAAAGAGAACAATATGTTGATGCGAATTCTTCTGAAGAGGATGAGAGCAACCTAGCTGGAGATATAATTATGAATTCAATAATGCTGATCGAGCTGCATCAAACTCTTCTCTGGTACCTACATCGTACGAGACGATGCAAGTACCCAGAGTGTGTTGGCTACACACTTCATGTTAAGATTTTGTCTTATTTTCAAGAGGAGATGATGGTCCAAGAAGATCCAAATGAGTTGGAGAAGACGATGGTTTGAAGCAGAAAGAAATAAATCCAGGTTTGGTGCAAATTAGTCGACTAGTCAGTTGATTAGTCAACTAATACACAATATTAGTCGACTACATACTCGATAGGCAGGATACGGAGAGGAAACAGTTTTACAGTAGTTGACTAACTAAAGTTATTAGTCGACTAATTTGAGGTATTAGTCGACTAGCCTTAAGGACTAGTCGACTATACGTGATTGAGATGAAACCTGCAAACATAAAATACAGAATTGAAGAATTGAAGAATAGAAGTGCAAGTTACTCAATACTACCAGTATAACGAGTGGCTATGCGAGTCGTGATCCACAGAGAGGGACTTGCGATGGAAGCGTGTTGTAAGTTCTTTTTCCTTTTTGAGTTTACAAAAACATGTGAGGAATTTCTTCTCAGTTTTTGTAACACCCGTTCCCGAGATACGTACTTAACGTATTCGAATTTTTCGATTTACTTTCCCTTATTATTTTTTAAGAATATTTATACGATTGTTTTGCATTGGATTTGGATTCGTGGAGTCAGAGTCAGCCCTAGTTTGAACCAGGGACCCGGTCCTAGTGTATTACTCGATTTGGTCTTTCTGATAATTAGATTTGGTCGATTTCAATTTCAAACATTATTTTCTAATATTTTATATTTTTCATGATTTTTAGAATTTTTCTGAATTAAGTTGCAAAATCTTCAAAACCGGTATCGACTGGTGCCGCCTATCGATTCTCGGATTTTTAATTTACAAACGGAGTTGAATTTCTAAAAACTGCTTTTACATTGTTTTTCAGGATCATATTTTCTATCTCAATGCATTTTTGGAGATTTTTCTAAATTTATCAAAATTTCACCGGATTTGGTATCGGCCAGTATCGCTAGTCGATTTCAGGATTTTTAATTTACAAATGAAGTTGAATTTCTAAAATCTGCTTTCACATTATTTCTTAGAATCATAATTTCTATCTTAATGCAGCTTTAAGAATTTTCTAAATTTATCGAAGTTTGACCCGTTTTGGTGTCGACCGGTATCGCTGGTAAATTACAGGATTTTTAAGTTGAAGAAGAGATTTTATTTCTAAAAACCGATTTCATATTATTTCCTAAGGTGATGTTTTCTACCTATATATATTTTTGGGGATTTTTCCGAAATAGTCGATATTTCGCGACATTATTATATTATTAATTATTTTTTGAATCTTTTTCTTCTTTCTTTCTTTTCTTTTTTTTCTTTCCTTTCCCCCCATCCCATCGCATGGGTCCACATGGGCCGGTCCCCATCACTTTTCTCTCTTTTTCCTTTTCTTTATTTTTCTTTTTCTTTTTCTTCTCCGTCTCTCCTTCTTCTCTCCCCTTTCCCTCTCTTCTCCCTAGCGACCGCCGCCCAGGTCAGAGCGTCGCCCGACCAACGTCTTGCGCCACCTCGCCGGCGACCCCTTACTCCGGCGAGCCCCCTCTTCCTTCTCTCTCCTTTTCTTTTTCTTCTTCGTTTTCTTTTCCTTTTCCTTTTTCTTTTTCTCTTCTTCTCTTCTTCTTCTTCTCTTTCCTTCCTCTCTTCTTCTCCGATCCGACCACCGTCAGCAAATCTGCCATCTCCGTGGCTAGATCTGGCTTCCCCGACATCCGGCGACCCCCTCCTCCTCCAATCTCCATCTTCTTCTTCTTATTTTCCCCTTTCTTTTCTCTATTTCTTTTTCTTTTCCTTTCTTTTTTTTCTGCCCTCTCTTCTCTGGCCGACGATCATCGGTGACCCAACGGTCGCCGCGCCGCCCCTGGCGGCCACCTGGCCAGCCAGCCCCTCTTTCCCCTTCTCTGATCTCTTCTCCTCCCCCTCTTTTCTTCTCTTTCTCTCTCTCTTTCTCCTCTTTTTCTCTCTTTATTCCTTCTCTCTATCCTCCCTTCCTCTCTCTCCCCTCTGTTTAGGCGTCGCTGGTGGTTTAGGGCCGCCGACCACCCCCTGGCCGACCAGCCCTCTCCTCACCCCCTTCTCTCTCCTGCTGTCTCTCTCTCCCCCCTCTCCATCTTCTTTCTCTCTCTTCATCTCTCTCTCTCTATTTCTACATGTATATCCCTCTCTGGTATTGGTGGGATTGCCCGGGCCCGTGCACGGGTATTTGAAAGTTCAGGGATAACAATGTATTTTAATATTTATAGGCGAGTGTTCTCGCCTTTTTATTGGTTGTCCCCGCTTCGACGGGTTGACTGTATTTTTGGGATCACTTCTGTTTTATCCCCCACATTTAAATTGTATTCCGTTTTATATTTTGTATATGTATTTGTATGTGGCCAAGTGTCCTAGACTGTATCTGTATAGTGCTGTGACGAATGCATGTATTAGTGTAATTTACTTTCTGCACATATACCATGCTTGCGATGTATTTTGTTTCTACTTTTATACCATGCGTGGCCGACCCTTCGTGGTTGTTTAGCCTCCGGGCTCTCTACTCAGCTTTCGGGCTTCACCACTCCATAGTAGCCTAAATATTCCCACATTTATATATACGCTCGTGTGGTACTAACATCTCGTGTAAGTACTATACCCAGCCTCCAAGCTGGTTTAGCCTCCGGGCTTTCTATGCCCAACCTTAGGGTTGTGTTCAGCTTCCGGGCTCTCATGCTCCGCCTGATAGGCGAGCCTAGCACTCAGCACTCTACCGCTAACTCCGTTCGAGTGTGAATACACTGCGATCGACTGTTGTACGTTATCGTGGCTTCGTCGCAAGCAGAAACTACACCGGGCATGATAGCGTTTAGCGCCGTGTGTTAGCCTCTCCAGCTTATCTAGCTCCGCTTGATTGTTCGCTTATCTATTCTCTTACCTTATTCCTGTCTTGCTCAGCCTCCGGGCTTTACTACTCTACTTGTAACTAGTTATTACTGTATTTATATGCGTGTCTTTGGTACTAACACTTCTGCAGGTTTCTACTTGGTCTTCCGACTCTTCAGCTTTACAAGATTTTCACTCACTTCCTCAAAAGAGGAGAGCGTTCAGACCATCATGTCCTTTAGCTACGCCTAGTAGGTGGATCTAGCAATTAGCACTTTGCCGCTAACTCTATCCGTGTGTAGTTACACCATAAAAGCGGCTTCGCTACGACGATAGTATAGCGTTCATACGCTCGCTCTGTCGTGGGCGCTTAGCCGTGCCGTGAACAGTAATCACGCCGAACGTAATGGCATTTAGTATTGTACGTTAGCTTCGCTCCAGCTTGCTTAGCTCCGCTTGATTGTACGCTTTATTGGCTAATCACTAATATTTCTATATGTCATTATACGCTCCCGCTTTACCCCGCTCTGCATAGCTAATTAATAGCTTTCTATATATTTATCAATATTATGGTTGTGAAGAGTTTGAAGTGTTTGAGTATATGTTTTCCTGTATCATGTTTCCTGATCTGTCAATTATCTATATCATACCGCTCGACCTTCTATCACCCAAATCTTGACTTTGTATTGTCATATTCTGCAGTATTTCATATGTGTGGCTTTTATCCCTTACTTTACATTGAGGTGACATCAATGGGTTATCCACTTTCCTTCCTGCTCCTATTATAGTACAGAGACTATAATCCTGTATTCTTGCATCATTAAATACTCATGAAGTCATGCACTCTTGGACCCTTGTCCCTCTGGTACCCTGCTCTTCTGGCTTGTGATTGTATAATATTATAATAGACAACTTGTATCAGGTTGGGGAAAACTTATGAGTCCTGATTAGTTTCATGTTTATGATGGCCTTATCGTGTCACGCGTGGCCACTTTCTTTTGGATCATCTGGCGCCATCAGAGATTCTGTTGGAGTGTACTGGCACCCCTACTCCCTTTCATATTCTTTTTCCTACCAGGGTATGCACAAGCTCTAGACCTATTCCTATGAGATCTGCGATACTCTCCTTCTCTTTCTCCTGCTCTGGTGATCAGTAAGTCCCAGTTCCTAGCGGAACATTTCCGGCTCAATATCAGATACCCCTGTGGTTGTTGTCTCAGGCAAGTACGAGACCCATCATAAACATGATTTGATGAACTCCATCAGTTTTCAAATAACTGGCTTTATAAGTTATAAGCAGAAGTATGTGGAATGGGATGCATACTAAAACCTATAATTTAGACGGCCCTAATAATAACAATATACTAATTCGCGGTGTTTTATCGAATTTCGTGTTGCGTTGCAAAACGAGCGGTATACATTCAGGTTACGACAACATGGGACAAAGGTATATAGATGAGTGTTTCCTTATTTGGATTATTCCTTCGATGTACTAGTCTCATAAAGCTGTAACTTGAGTTATACAATTGGTTTCGTTGCATCAGTTTTCATCAGATTTTGATTCAGATTAATATTTTGGGTTTTTACTTTGGATTTTAGGTTTTATTAATTATTACTATTATTATATTATTACTATACTTGTTCACCACTTGTGTATTACTCTACTGGTCACCTGTTGTTTCATTCTTTGCATTGACTGACCTCTGTTATATGTAATGTCTGAGCTATTGTAAGGATTTTCCTGGATTGCTCACTTCCTAAATAGTATTGACCCTATAATTGCCATTGTCGTATGCTCTTTGTGTTTATATACCTTGTCATCAGACTTGCATGTCCTATACTATTTACATTATTGTTTATCTCCTGACTGTTTGACTTAAGTAAATGATGCACCATTCGGTTCATGTTACGTTGTTGTTCTCTTATACCATATTTGGATGCAACTCGGGTTATATGAACTCAGAATAAGGTGACATGAGATGTAGGGTATATATTTGAGGATTTTCTTATTTAGATTATTCCTTCGATGTACTAATCTCCCGGATATGTAATTTGGGCTTATATAACTAATTTTGCCACACTACTTTACTTTATGCTGCTTTACATAGTCCGTGTGCCTGTCTCATGGCACAAATTTCTATTTATGCCTACTTGATTCGGATTTATCGATACACGTGTGCTTGACCCTGCACGTCACTGGGCATTCACCATGTTGGCCCAGAGGCCCTTAGCCGTAATTTTGATGATGACTAACTTATGAAGGTTAGTTTGCTAATGATCTTGTGTTTAATAAGCTTCAGATACTGACCAAGATCTTAGCAGAGATTTGACTTCAATAAGAGATTCACAGTCAAAGTATTGAAGCAAATAAGTATTGATTCAAAAGCTCACATCGCAACGATCGCATCTAACTCCTTTGGATCAAGTTTTGATCGAGTCGTCTTGAAGATGAAGATCGACACGAAGACCTCCGTTTGTTTAGTTTTTGTTTTGTTTAGATCTTGTATAAGATTGATTAGTTTTGATATGCTTAAGTATACACATACACATAAGATAAATAGTTTTTTGTTTCGGTTTAACCGTTTTGAAATTTCAAGAACATATCTTTAATTTTCATGAATAGATAGAATCAAAAGAAGTTTACATGGTTTTATGTATGTTGAATTTCATCCATATACATTTATGATGCATATTGTCTAAAAACTTATTTTGATGATTCTAATTCATTGTTTCAAGTTTTGTTTTTAACGAAACTTAGCTTTGGATTTAATGTCAAAAACATAGATATATCTTTTATATGTGTATTGGATTCCATTCATACACACTATGCTTCAAATGTATTTCAATATCTTGTTTTGTATTTATACAATTTTTGAGAAATAGTTTTTCATTTTGAAGTCTTCTCAAAAACTCTTGAAGACAAAAATAAAAACGAGGTGTGAAAATACTGTTTTTGACTTCATGCTTAATTTCTTATGCCTCAAAAATAGTTCAAATCGTTTGTAATATGGGTTGATCCTTGATCAAACATATTTGTATTTCAAGTGCTTATATGAACTTATTTTTGTAAATTTTATGTGATTCTATAGGTATTTAAAAGACCAAGTTTTCAAACCTTAAAACCCAGCCTGAGACCACTGACGGTCGACCATGCGATCGTCCGATGTGCACAGGACGTGCACAAGGCTCTGGCTATTGGGCCGGTCGACCGAGCTTGCTCTCTAGATTTGGCTCCAGTCGACCGACCAGTAGACCGACCAAGAGAGTTTACTCTCTGGTTCTTGCCTCGGTCGATCAGGTGGTTGACCGACAATGCCTTGGGGCGATCCATCGGGCGGTCGACCTAAAACCCCAACGGTCAAAAATCTGACCATTGACCGGTCAACCGACCAGCCAACTGACAGGTCATTCTGGACCTGTTTGGACCTCCAACGGCTATATTTTAGGAATCCTATAAATATGGGTTTGCTTGGCTTATTTCTCTCAAGATTTTCAACAACATTTTTTTCCATCTTCTCAAGAATTTTCAGCAAGTGTTAAAAACAAGTTTTAGTGCTAAAAATGTCTATTTTTATTTTATTTCAAAGTTTTTGAAAAATCAAAAGAAAATAAGTTTTGAGATTCTAGTTCTTATCCAAAATTTTTATATCTTATCTAGAGTTTTTCTCAAGTGTTTTCTTTGTGTTTTCTTTTCCAAAATAATTTATTTTCTCACACTTGAACTATCAATTCTATACCTACCTATAGGATCTTGTTTTTGTGAGAGAAATTGTTTGTGATCTTTCAAGATCACCAAGAGACATTGTATATGATCTTGACATTGTATGTGATCTTTGTGATCACCAAGTGTATTTTCCTTTGCTTTGTGCTTGGCTTAGCGCCCACCTCTTGTGTAGAGGTTTGTGTATTGAGAGAGGAGTTGTGTACTCCCGGTGTAGAGCTGTAATTCCTCGATGGTGGTCCCTTTGTGGAAGGTCCTGTGTGGACGTAGTGAAAATCCTTCTGTGTGAAGGCGGGGACGTAGAGCAGTGGCTCGAACCTTGAAACATATCTTAATGTTTGCATTTAATCCACTATCTCTATACTCTATCTCTCTTTATATCTTACATTATTTTACATTATTCATATCATATACATACTTGACATTGTTTGTGTGACCACACTTGTTTGAACCAGAGAGCTTCAAATAGCACCTCAACTCTTAATTTAGAAGAATCTAGAGGAGTAGTTTCAGAGCCTTTCACGAGGAATTCAGGCTCACTCTTGATTACACATAGTGTGTTTACAATTAAGTTTTAATTCCGTATCATTTATCTTAGATTAGCTAGTACACCTATTCACCCCCCCTAGTTGTATTTCAATTGATATCAAAGCCTACCCTCTTGATATTCGGTTTAATCACCTAGGAGTGAGATCCTTGGATAGCTAATCTAGTATTTACATTTGCACACATATAGTTTTATACTCTCATGGATTTTCTTGCCCCTCCCATGTATGATGTTTCAAATATCGATATGTGAAAGTTTAAGATGAGTCCATATCTTAAAACTCTAGGAATGCATGTTTACCTTGCCACTATCAAGAAATCTTATCTTGATAATGACAAGCATATAGAGGCTAATGCACAAGCCTTAGAGGCACTTAGGAACACACTTAGCAAAAATAATTTTCTATAGTTTTTCATTGTGATTCCACTTTATAGTATGGAACACATTGACTGTAATACCCCGTTCCCGGAATGTACTTAGTTGCGTATTCAGATTTTCGATCGTATTTTTTTGATTTATTTTCCTGTATTTATTCTGTATTATGAATTCCTTGTATGATTGTTTTTGTCTTGAATTGGATTCGTGGATTCGGAGTCAGCCTAGTCTGAACCGAAGACCCGATTATAGTATATTATTCGATTTGGCCTTTCCGTGATTAGATTTGATCGATTTCAGTTTCAAATATTATTTTTCAATATATTAGATTTTCTGTGATTTTCTGGATTTTTCTTGATTAAATTGAATTTCTTCAAACCGGAGTCGGCCAGTGCCGCTGACCGATTCCTGGATTTTTAATTCTCAAACTGTTTGGAATTTCATGATGGTCCTTTAGGCATTATTCCTTAGAATCCTATTTTCTACTTACATTCTTTTTCTGAGGATTTTACGATTTTATGAAAATTCCCTCGGAGTCGGTAGGTAACTGATTCCGGGATTTTTAGTTTTAAAACTATAAAGTATTTCTGAAAAAGGATTTCACTATGAGTCTTCATATATTAATATTGATTTTTGGGTAAATTTGCGAGTCGTTCCGAGATACTTGAATTTCGGACGATTCCGGTATTTCCCAATTGTTTTCCGTATTCTTGACTGGACCCGGGTATCTGTATTTTCAACAATTTCATTTGAGTTCAAAAGAAAATATCTTCTCCTTTATAATTCCTCTTCCTTTTCCTTTTCTTTATTTCTTCCTTCCTTCCCAAGCCACCACTTTTCCAATTTTCCCAAATTACCAAAATTCCTATTTTTCCTCTCCACACAACTCCCACCTACCTCCACCATTTAATGCATCTCTCTCTCTCTCCCATGGCCGGCCAAGTGGCCAAGAGAGGGACACTCACCTCACCTCCCCTTTTTGCAAATAACCCCTCTCTTCCATCTCAATTACAACTCCTTCACAATTCCAAATCATATATAAACATTCCTTTACATTTCCTTTTCTTTTTCTTCACTTCACCAAAAGAAAGACCCTTCACCAAAATCCCTCCTCCATCTCAACTCAACCTCCAACTTCAAGAGCTTCATCTAGGGCATCATCAAGGTCTTCATCTTCAACCACCAACTCCTAAGCAACACCGAGATCATCTTCTCCATCTCAAGCAACACTACTTACTTTGGATTGAGGTCATCATCTCCACCTTGGGATCCTTTCAAGACTACAAAGCTTCACATAACCCATCCTAGTGAGTATTTTTACTCACCAAGACTCATCAAATTCTAGTATACTTGTATTTACAATTCTTGTACATTTACATCTTCAAAATCACATTTTTAGACTATCAAGCACAACCACCAGATTCAGTTCTGTACACTGTGTTCGACCATGATTAGTCGACTTGACCTAGAACCTAGTCGAGTAGAAACCTTAGCTGAAACGTAGCCTTTTCTGAACTTCACAGTTTTAGTCGACTAGTCCCCATTACCAGTCGACTAGATATCCCTAGTCGACTACTAGAATCCCCCTAGTCGACTCTTGAAATAAACTCAACTCTCTGTATCTCAAACTTAGTCGACTTAAGTATCTGTTAGTCGACTTGTAGTTCCCTGTTAGTCGACTACCCTTTTTACCTAGTCGACTAACTCTTCCTGAAACAGAAATCCAAACTCTCTGGAACACATTATTAGTCGACCACCCTATTTTCCTAGTCGACTAACCTTCTATTAGTCGACTACTATTCCAACCTAGTCGACTAACTTATGGCTGTCTGGTATTGTGATTTCCTTCTTGGCTATGTATCTTACCCTTGATACATGTACTATATATTATTCCTACTTATACTTCATAGCTTGTACTTTATGATCTATTAATTGGTGTATATCATCTCTTGTCACTTCATATTCCCAGGTTTATGTATTGCCATGCAACTGCTTGTTTTCATTCTTATACTTGTACCTTGCCGTGATATTATTGCTTCTTTATTTTATACCATGCGTGGCAGACCCTTCGAGGTCGTTGAATCCTGTTTGCTTCTATGTTTCCCCTTGCCTTGCTATGATCCAGACACGTCAGTACATGTTTTTCTTTAACACATGTATATCACCTGACATGCCACCACTTTACTAGACCTCTTGTTATGTCTTGACTGACCCGGCCTATTATCAATCTATTGTTATGTTTTATTGCTTGCTTTATATCACCACCTCGTCATGCTATCTTTTAAAACCAAGCATGATACACTTGACCTTATGATTATCTTGTTTACGGGAACCCTGCCTTATTTTATGGAACTAAGTGCCACACCATACTCGTGGGGCCACCTCTAGAATCCCCCCCCCCTCAAACAAAGTGCCACATGGAACAAAGTGCCACACCCTCACGGTGGGGCCACCTCTTGAATCTGTGGGGGCCACCTCTTGAATCTGTAGGGCTATTACTGTTATGACTGTTTATTCCCGTAACCTGATAATCTTAATAAGCCACAACTTGTATGGGTATGGGAGGAAGTGATGGATGCCGGAATGATATCTTGCTTATAGTATGGGAATATGACATGTTGGCGGTACTGTTAGTGGGACTTTGGGCCCACAGATTACTGTTAGGGGGACTTTGGGCCTCCAAAACTGGTCCCAGGTGTATGGGAACTACTATAAGAAGCTATATCAGTTCTCCATCAGCTTCCGATAACAACCCTCGACTTTCTTATATATGGATGTATGTGGTTGGGATCGATACCAAGACACATACCTAGATATATGGGTTAGACGAGTTATAATAATAATTGATAACCATTATGGATCTTATTATGATTCTTGATATTCCAGTCATGATTCCCGTTATTCCAGTTATGTTTCTAGTTATGATTCTTAGTATTCTTGTTATGTATCCCTGTTTGACTTTCATATGATTTGCAACTCTGATTCTATACGCTTGGATTTCTGTGGCATGAGATAAAGGTATATAGATGAGGGTTTCCTTGTTTGGATTATTCCTTCGACGTATTAGTCTCATGGGACCGTGACTTAAGTGTATACAATCAATCTTGCTTATAATCAGTTTTTAACCTGGATTCCTGTTTTATGATTCACTTGCTTATATCTGCCTTACTTGTGTTCTAACCTTTCTACTCTTGTCACTTAGCCATTTGGCTGTAGCCTGTTCATTGTTGGGAGGTCCTGACTCCCTTGGATTTGTATGTTCAGGTTGAAGCTTGGATCGAAGTGGAGCTGTCCACAGTAGATCGAGCTTTCTTTAGTGAGCAGGCAGACTAGCTCTACTTCCTTCGTGCCAGACTCCTCTTTTGACTCACGGGATCTTCATCCTACTCGTGAGCTTTTTGGTATCTTATTGTATATTTTACTTTTGGACTTGGTTGTGATAAAGACATATGTGATATGTAATGTTTATCATACACTGTGATGACTTGTATATGTACCTTTTATGTTGGCATGTGTATGTATACCACGCTTTGTGTTGTACTCTGATCCCTTGCTTGTACTTTTATGCTTAGCGTATATACGTGGGGGCACTTTCTGACCTACGTATATACGTTGCAGTGACGTCCCCGTATCCGTGGAATCGGGGCGTTACATTGACCTCTCCCGAGCTACAAACGATAAACTATATGAAGAAGGAACCCATGGTGGATGAGTCTGACGAAGCTTACTATATGGTCCAAGGGAATGACTCCCTTGAGGTACATTCGGATACTCATCTACATGATAGTGCTAGCTCTTCTAATGATGATCATGATAGTATGGATGCCCATGCCTTAAATGAAGAGATTTTCCTATTTTGTGAAAACTTGTTAAATAAATACAAATTTTTGAAAAAGAAAAAGTTTTGAACTAAAAGAAGAAAATAAAAATTTGTTTGATATGATTTTGCAAGAGAAGGTTGAGGTTTCAAGTGAAAGGTACTCCTTGAAACCCCAACTTGACCTTATTTTAAAAGAAAATGAAAATTTTGAAAAATAAAAATGATTTTGATATTGTTTTGAAGAATAATGATATTTTGTCATCAAGACTTAATTTTGTGTTAAAAGAAAATAATTTTTTAAAGAACAAAATTGTTTTAATTTCTAAAGAATTAGAATGCATTTCTTTAGAAAAGGTTTTTTTGAAAAATGATTTAGTTTCCTATGTTTGCCATGCTACTATACCTTCATCATCTTGTGTTTGTATTGCATACTCTATATCTTCTTCTAATAATATATATATGTTGAAGAAGCGTGTCCACTTTGAGCCAATGTGTCATGAATCATACACAACTAGAATCTATGTTTCTAAAGAAACATACTACACATATTTATGCACACAAAACACGACATACACATGCTCATCATGCTCACGCACATAATTTGTATGCTAATGTGTATATTTGTACACATTGTGGACGTACGGGCCACCTTACAAAGTTTTGTTATGATAGAATACATAATTCAAATTTTGCAAATATATTTGTTTGGGTTAGGAAAGATGCTAACCCCCATGGATCCAAGAAAGTTTGGGTACCAAAATTCACCCCTATTTTATTTGGTATAGGTGTGGGCTCTCACTTGACATGAGGGTGTTGGTGCCTTGATGGTGGATACAAACCGAACCTAAAGATCATATTTTTAGATGCATCACTTTCAAGTGATGTTTAGGTGGGAGAACTATCATGGTTTGGAGACCTAGAGATTAGTTCTATTTGTTTTGGTAACTATCTCTAACTCTTTATTTTGTTTATGCATTAATATTAATATTTTAGCATTATTGATTTTCATGCTCATTATGTTTAAATGTAATGCCTATCAAGCTTGTAATATACATAGATAGTCTTTGAGATACATCCATGTTCATATGGATTCATATTTTTGTGTTCTCACTATTATTTAACTAATATCTATATTCTAGTTTTAATAGCGTGTGCATTTAGCCTAATGATCATGTTTGTTTTTGTGTTTCATGTGTTGATTACATGTTTAGATGTAACTTTTATTAAAACTTGTGTTTATACTTGTACAACTAGTGAGCCAACTTAATTATTATGTGTTTATACTTTATTGCTCATTTGTACCCATTAGATATACTTGTATAATCTTATTTTGATGATTCTTGCATTTTAACTTGTATTCCCTATTTTTATACATGTTTTCATAAAAATGTGTTTAGCTTCATGTATATATTAATTTTGTCTAAAACTAATAGATATATATGTCTATACTATGGTTACTTGCTTTTCATGCAATATTTTTTATGAACTCGTTTATATTTGGGATATGTATGTATACTTTTAGTTCAGACAAAACATGCATATACCTTAAAGCTTATTTTATTTTTGATAAAAATAGAATTTCCTGTACTTTGATGTTTTCTTGTTTTTGATAAAAAAATTCAACTAAGCTTCAATGCCTTATTTTCATGATTTTATTGATTACATAATTTTTATACACTCTTGTTTACTCATGATTTTTGTTTCATAAGAATATATATGCTTTATTGCTTTTTGAGTGTCAATTCTCGTGTACTTTTCATATTTTATGGATACATTTATATTTTATTCCTTACTTGAAGGACTTCGTTCTAGTTTTTAAAATTATCATAAAACTAGTTTCATTATTCTTCAATTTGATAGAGTTTTTAAATATATTAAAATATTTTATATCATATTTTTGAAAATCCCACCAAACAAAGGGTGGTTGGATGGCGACCATGCCTTGTATGCTCTTAAAATAAAAATATCTTTCAAACATGTGCATGAAAGAGAGGTAGTTATGAGATATACATAATTTTCAACGAAAATTTATTTTGTATACTCATGTTTTCTATATATGTATGGATCATATCTAAATTAACATTATATTGCTCTGATACATATATATGATTTTGATTGTGCTTATTTTATATTGACATACATATTTAAAGCACAAATTAAGTTTATGCTATGTTTTAGTTCTTATTGATAATTGGTATATCTACACAAGCTTATGCATTATTTTTATTGGTATTTCATAAAGGGGAGAAAAATTCTTATTTTATCTTTCAATTTAATTGGTATCTTACTCTCACTCTTTATGATGAAAATTCTTTATTTTGGTATATACTAACAATTTTAATATTAGTACAAAAAAATATTTATTGATATTGTTTGTTTGTCTTCACCCCTTTGTTGATGAGTGACAAAAAAGAGGAGAATGATTTAGAATTATATATGAACGCTTTATTAAGTGTTTATCCATATATATCATGTTTTTATTGGTATCTTGAGCTACATTGCATATCTTTATTGTTTTATTCATGCATGAGTTAAGGGGGAGCTTCTATGAAACTAATCCTTAATTAATGCATATATAACCTCATAAATTTTGTCATCATCAAAAAGGGAAAAATTGTTGGCCCAAAGGCCCTTGACCTTAGTTTTGATGATGACTAACTTATTAAGGTTAGTTTGCTAATGATCTTGTGTTTAATAAATTTCAGATACTGATCAACATCTTACCAGATATTGACTTCAACAAGAGATTCACAATCAAAGTGTTGAAGCAAACAAGTATTGATTTAAAAGCTCACATCGCAACGATCGCATCTAACTCTTTTGGATCAAGTTTGGATCGAGTCATATTGAAGATGAAGATCGACAAGAAGACCTCGATTTGTTTAGTTTCTATTTTGTTTAAATATTGTGTAAGATTGATTAGTTTTGATATGCTCAAACATACACACACAAAAAATAAATAGTTTTAAGTTTCGGTTTAACCGTTTTGAAATTTCAAAAACATATCTTTAGTTTTATGAATAGATAGAATCAAAATAAGTTTATATGATTTTATGTATATTGGATTTCATCCATATACATTTATGATGCATATTGTCTAAAAACTTATTTCGTTCTAGTTTCTGTGTTTCAAGTTTTGTTTTTAACAAAACTTAGTTTTGGATTTAATGTCAAAAATATAGATATATCTTTTATTTGTGAATTGGATTCAATTCATACGCACTATACTTCAAATGTGTTTCAATATCTTATTTTGTATTTATACAAGTTTTTGAGAAATAGTTTTTCATTTTGAAGTCTTCTCAAAAACTCTTAAAGATAAAAATAAAAACGAGGTGTGAAAATACTGTTTTGACTTCAAACTTAATTTCTTATGCTTAAAAATAATTCAAATCGTTTGTTATATGGGTGATCCTTGATCAAACATATTGTATTCAAGTGCTTTCATGAACTTATTTTTGTGAATTTTATATGATTTAATAGATATTTAAAGACCAAGTTTTCAAACCTTCAACCCAGCCTGAGACCACTGGCGGTCGACCGGGCGATCATCCGATGTGCACAGGATGTACACAAGCTCGGCCATTAGGCCGATCGACCGTACGGTCGACCGATTCAGAGAGCTTGCTCTCTGGATCTGGCCCTGGTCGACCAACCAGAGAGTTAACTCTCTGGTTCTGGCCCCGGTCAGTCGACCGATTCAGAGAGCTTGCTCTCTGGATCTGGCCCCGATCGACCGACCAGAGAGTTTACTCTCTGGTTCTGGCCTCGGTCGACCGGAAACCTCACAGTCAGAAATCTCACCGTTGACTGGTCGACCGGGTGGTCGATTGACAGGTCATTCTAGACCTGTTTGGAACCCCAACGGCTATATTTTAGAAATCCTATAAATATAGGTTCTCTTGGCTTGTTTCTCTCAAGATTTTCAACAACAATTTTTTCCATCTTCTCAAGTGTTTTTAGCAAGCTTAAAAACAGGTTTAATGCTAAAAATGTCTATCTTTATTTTGTTTAAAGTTTTTGGAAAATCAAAAGAAAATAAGTTTTGGTTCTAGTTCTTATCCAAAATTTTTATATCTTATCTAGAGTTTTTTCCAAATATTTCTTTGTGTTTTCTTTTTCAAAACACTTTGTTTTCTCACACTTGAGCTATCAGTTCTATACCTATCTATAAGATCTTGTTTTTGTGAGAAAAATTGTTTGTGATCTTTCTTGATCACTAAGAGAGATTGTTTGTGATCTTTGATCACCAAGTGTTTTTTCTTTTACTTTGTGCTTGGCTTAGCGCCCACCTCTTGTGTTGAGGTTTGTGTATTGAGAGAAGAGTTGTGTACTCCCGATGTTGAGATGTAATTCCTCGGTAGTGGTCCCTTTTGTGGAAGGTCATGTGTGGACGTAGTGGAAATCCTTCTGTGTGAAGGCGGGGACGTTGAGCAGTGACTCGAATCTCGAAATATATTTTGATGTTTGCATTTGATCCACTATCTCTCTACTCTATCTCTCTTTATGTCTTGCATTATTTTTCATTGTTTATATCATATACATGATTGGTATTGTTTGTGTGTCCACACTTGTGTTGAACCAAGAGAGCTTCAAATAGCACCTTAACTCTTAATTTAGAGGAATCCAGAGGAGTAATTTCAGAGCCCTTCATGGAGAATTTGGGCTCACTCTTGATTACACATACTGTATTTACAATTCAAATTTTAATTCCGCATTATTTATCTTAGATTAGCTAGTACACCTATTCACCCCCCCCTCTACGTGTATTTCACACCACACCACTCGTTAGGGAGTTCTGACTCCTCTGTATCTGCATGTCCAGATCTTGGAACTTGGAGCTTATAGATTCTTCAGGTTACTGATCAGAGTGGCGTAGCAGAAACGTGGATCATCAGCAGACCATCTGAGCCCCATCCTTCCGCCCCCCTGCTTGACTCCCGAGTTTTCCCTTTGTGACCCATGAGCATCTTTTATACTGTTTATAATTGTATATCTCTTTGTATTCTCGTATTTGCGCCTATTAGTGATGTAATATTCTTATAATATTATGTCACACCTTATGATAACTTTGTAATTGTATTCATATGTTAGAATGTATAATGCACCACGTACTTTCGTACTCTGGTTCTTGCTTGTACTGATACTGCGTAAGTATGTGAGGGTATTTTTGACCTGCGTATATACATCGCAGTAACATCTCCATGTAATCACCTAGAGGAGGGGTGAATAGGTGAAGGCTAATCTAATGGTCAATTAATGCGGAATTAAAAACTTCTTAAACTAAACACCACGTATAACACAAGAGTGTAGTCGGATTCCCCGTGAAGGGTTCTGGACTAACTCCTCAAGATTCCTCTAAATAAGAGTTGAGGTGCCGCGTTGGCTCTCTTGGTTGAATACAAGTATTAGCAAACAATCCTCAAGTATATAACAATTAAGCACACAAATATATATCAAGCATATAAAGATAAAGACAATAATAGCATGCAAGATATAAACAAGTAAGAGATAGAGAGAGCAATCGCAAACACGAGAGATTTGTTTCGAGGTTCGAGCACACTTGCTCTACGTCCCTGCCTTCAACACTTGAAGGATTTCCACTATAAACTGATCCCATCGGATCACTCGGTGCCGCAACACCTACAAGCTCTTTGGACTCTCTAGTCCCTCTCTTGTTCCCGCAAGAACACACCGCAAGCTCACTAGCTCGCCGAGGTCGCACCTCAAACACCGAGTTCTCACTAGAACCCGAAACAACGCGAACACATACGTCCGCCTCCTCAAAGTAAAGATGGAACTTTGGTGATCACAACACTTTGATCACCTAAAATCTTCTCACAACAAATATCCCTATAGGTAGACATAGCAATGGATAGCTCAAGTGTTTGTGTGAGAAAATTAGGATTGAAATGATGGATGAAAAACACAAGAAAATCACTTTTTAAAATACTCTTGATAAACACTCTTTTGGTTTGGAAATGTAGCTCTAAAACATGTGGATATAACCACTGAAATGGGTATGCAAAACTAGCCCAAAACTCTTCTCAAAATATTATCTCAAACAGCCCCAAAGCCCCCTTTAAATAGGGCTAGAAAAACTAGCCGTTACAGCCAGGATGACCTGTCGGCCGACCGCCCGATCGACCGGCCAACGGTCAAATCTGACCGTTGAGCCAGCGGTTGACCGGCCGGTCGACCGTGGCAAGGATACAGAGAGCTTAGCTCTCTGCCGGTCGACCGCCCGGTCGACCAGGGCCTTTTCCAGAGAGCAGCTACTCTCTGGCGGTCGACCGTGCGGTCGACCGGCCCATCCTGTGCACTTCTGTGCACATCGGTCGACCGTTCCGGTCGACCGGCTCCTGGTCCGGTCGACCGGTCGGTCGACCGCCAGAGCCTGGCAGCCATTTTTAGGGATTTAAAAATTGGCTTTTTCTCTAAAATAAAATCCCATAAATTCACGAAAAATCTACAAAAATAGGTTCAATATAATACTTTGATAATCAACATGTTTGAGCAAAATCAAGACATGTTACAAACAATTTGAACTATTTTTGTAACTTAGAAATTCTGCCTAAAAACAAAAACTGTATTTTTCCAAAATAGATTCCAAAACTTCTCTAAATACAAAAATAAGATATTTTAAACTCTTTTAAAGCATAGAGTGTATGGATATGATCCGCTACACATAAATGATGAAATATCTATGTTTTTTGATAATAAGCACTAAAACGGTTTTGGTTAAAAACACATGTATATATGAAGTCCAAAAACCAAACCGGTATTTTTCAAAAAGAAAACTCTTTTGTATTTTTCTAAAATAAAAACTCTTTTATGAAAACTCATCTAAGTCAAGAGTGTGTGTGTGTGTGTATATGGTATACTTGAGCAATCCACCAACTATTCTATCCTTTACATTTTAACTAAAACAAAATCTTATAAAAACAAACCTAAACACAAGTCTTGATCATGAAGGTCTTCACTTGAAGTCTTCTCATCTTCTTGACTTGGTCTAAATTTGATCCAACGAGCTAGACTCCTCTTGAGTACTTGATATGGTCTTGATGCACAGGCTCTTGAATCAAACCGTGTTAGCTCCAAAACTTGACTTTAAATCCTTTGTTGAAACTAAACACCAACTAAGATGTTGATCATAAATCTGAGACTGATTAAACACAAGATCATTAGTACTATAACTATATGAGTTGATCATCATCAAAGCTAGAGTGATGGGCCTTTGGGCCAACACTCCATACCCATGGATCGAGGCGTTACAATTTTAGAAAGAAAAGGAAATAAAAATTAAAAGTTAAGTTCGAAGATGTGAAGATGGAAGATGAATATGGTGGTGTTGTTTTAAGAACTAAGTTAAAAAAAAGAAGAATTAAAGTGATAAAGAAGAGTGACTTTGGAGTGGAATTCTAAACTAACAATTAAAAGAAATAAACTAAAGAAAAGTTCACTTACCTCTTGTGTTGATTACCGTACCTTTGATTGTTGGCAAAAGCTTAACTTTCTTCGGAGACGATCAACCCATAACCCATAAGATCGAGCTCTGTCCCCATTCACATTACATCACCAAGACGACAAGAATGAAATGATACAGAATCTTGAGAAGGAGATCATGAAATATCGGTGGCACTCACACAAACACGGCTATATCGATGTTATTAAATTCACTTGGATACTCATCAAAATCAAAAGAGGAAAAGTAGAAAGAAGAAGAAGAACTAAAAACAAAGAAGAACATAAACAAATTACTTTTTGATTGCTTATAAGAATGATGAAAGAAAGGAGGAGGTTACATCGATGTCACTCTCAATATAAATTTCTCTCTTACTTATATGAATCTCAGTCTAACCTATGCTTATAAAAAAAATAAAAGTTACATAAAAATTAAAATGAAAACCAACACAAAATTAGAATGAAAACTAGCTTAAGAATCCTTCTTTGCCTAATTGTTTCCTTTGTACTAGAATTTTGCAGTATTTATAGCAGAAATGAACTGGTGAGAGGAGTATACAGATAAAGGGAGCAAACGCTCACCCGGGATTTTGCAGGATTATCACGGAAACGCTACTTTGGCCGCGATTCTGAGGCCTGGGTGTGGCCACCTGGCCACACCCGGGGGATGCAGCTTCCTGATTTCGCGATACTCCTTTATCTTCTACTGGATTTTTCAATTTGAGTCCTGGATTTGACGAAACCTCCTTTTGATTTTTAGATTTAATCACTTGATTTGTAAATGATCTGATTTAACTTATTTTCAACTAGTTTTATCTTTTCTGATTTGCCCTGATTCTCTGTGATCTTTAATTTAAATTAATTCTGAATTAAATCAGAATTTAGAAGGGCTTTGGGCTTTTTTTCTCTTCCTTATGTCTTGGTAAAGGCCCTGCAAATATTAGACAAAAAGAATGATAGATAGCAGAGTTTATGAAATAAATAATATGGGATATGACGATAAATATGCAATATTGGCGATCGATCAATATGCAACGTTTCTGAAGCAGAATTAATTTTCTTTTCAGGCGCAAGTTTTCTTATTCTGATGGGATACGGATTGGATTAAATTCTTTTTCAAAGAAGGTATGTTTCTAAAGATTAAAGGGTCTAAAATCCTTTTAGATTAAGGAGATCAACTTCTAATAGGATTGATCAAGATTCTTCAACCATCCAAAAGACAAGATCATCTCATAGTCCAGATAGGAGTAGTATTGCAAAATCCTATAAATTGAGGTTATAACCAAGCATTGTAATTGTCTCAATCAAGCTGATCTCAAGAAGAAAAGGTGGAGAATACCAAGGAGATCAGAAGAAAGCCAAGCGAAGAGAGGAGCAAGGTGAAAGTGCATAGAAATAAGATAATACTTTTGTAATCTAAGTCTCGATTAAAGAGAAAGGTGAATTCTCTTGTTGCATCAAGAGGAAGGTTAGATCTCTTTATACTAAGTTATTAATAAAGCCCTCTCAAGTTCTCTCCCCGTAGACGTAGGCCAAGTTTGGGTCAAGCCACGTTAAATTCTCATGTTCTTTCTTATTACTCTTTTGTTTAGGTATTGCTAGTTTGCTTTAGAATAATTTTCTTTTATAAGTACTGATCATATTGCCAAGTTCCGCAAACGTCGATCCTGGGAGTAACAATTGGTATCATAGCATATCAATTTCGTTATAACAATTGGTATCAGAGGTAAAGGTTGACGAAGGGTGATATGTCGAAGAATGAAAGTTCTACGACAAAATTCGAGGTCAAAAGTTCAATGACAAGGAAACTTCAGTTTATGACAAAAAAAGGTGAAGGTGTTGATGGTGCAATAAGGTCTTCACAAGACCTTACATGGTAAGTCATCAAAACCTGCAGGTACGTCAAACGAGAATTGAGAAGAGATGGATTTAAAGGCGGCAAGCACGATCTAACTATTCCTCGCAGACGAGATGATGTACAGTGTGATGGATGAAGAAACGACTAAAGGATTGTGATCAAGGTTAGAAACGTTACTGTTAACACTTAAAAAAGATAAGATTCTTATTGGTCCGAACAATGTCTAAACTTGTTGACATTTACAAAAGACAAGTGACAGACGAGCTGAAGACCAGTTTTCACCCATCTCCGAGGGACAAGGAAGCAAGTTGGACTCCACTGATCCAGCAAGCAGACAGTGAACCTGGATTGTTTCTAAACAGACCTCAGCAGGTCTAAAGATGCTAGCACTTAGCATCACATGAGCCCAAAGGGATAGCCTCGCTTGAGAGGCTAGGATCACCCGACTTCGCCTTGAAGCTATTCAAAGCCTCGCCAGGAAGCTAACTCATAGCTTCGCCAGAGGAAGTTAGCTCCGCCCTGAAGCGATACACAACTGCGCAGAAAGGGTATATGGTAGCCTCGCCACAGACGACTTCTAGCTCCGCCGAAGAGTTTCTTTCGGACTTCTCCAGAAACTGCCTCCAGCTCCGCTGTAAGTTCAAGGCGGGCAGCGCCACTATTGGTCTGCTATGGTCAAACCTTTGACCAATCAAATCTCCGGACGAGATCGGATCTAATCAGATCAAATCCAATTAAGATCAAATCGGAGATCAAATTCGGCAGTTGATTGCCACAATCTCTTGACTCTTTTAAAACGAGTAAGGAGATCAGGAAAAATCCTCCAACAATATGAAAAGGATCAAAACAGATCAAAGATCAACCGACCTGGCATTTCTAGCTTCGCAGAAGCTGATCTTAGCCTCGTAGTAAGGCTACTTTCCAGATTCAAATAAATTTGATTCAATCTGTTTTCATATCTTCAAGGGACGATTATACCCTTACTCTCCCTATAAATAGCCCACCAGGGGCACAAGGAGAGAGAGAGCTTTTCTGAGACGACACGCACAAGAGGACTCCACAAGCAGAGGCTTCTTCACGATGCACCGTGCGCTCTTGAATTCAGAGACTTTTAGAGGATTGCTTCTCTAATCAGGGTGCTGATACCCTAATACCTTCTTCTCAAGGAATCTCCGGAACCAGGCGAGAAGGAATTCCTAAATTGAAGGCAGTTTTGAGAAGTAGCAAGAGGGTTCTACCAACCTTCTGTTCTCTGATTCCCCGAACCAGGCGAGAAGGGAATCTCATCGCTCGCATCGTCAAAGGGACAAAGTGGTCGCGTGCTGACCAGACTCCTATCGGCACACTTCTCCAGAATCTCTGAGGAGATCTACTTGTAATCTTTTTAAGAATACTTGTAATTTAGCTCCTCAACCCTTTTTTATTGTAAGTTTTCCCCTTTGCAAATCAATGGAAAACAAGATGGCGACTCCGCTGGGGACTGTATTCTCCACTGCCGAGAATCAAGTGTCCCAATGCGGCGAACAGACCTTCGGGTCTAACTCTGAAATCAGAAAAGCCGGTGCAGCCAGAGCCCCTTTGGCTAAATCTTCAAAGAAAGTCACTGCGGAGACAGAAAAGGCTCCCTGCGAACCTACAGCAGTTCTCTGGCGCAACAAGGAAGCACGCCCGCAGCCCAAGTCCTGCACTTTCGAGAACTTGGTGGTTCAGTTCGATCAAGGAAGATTTGAAGAAGTCCTCTCTGGGGGTGGCCCAATGCTTCGAGCATGGAAGCATAGGAAGGTCTCTGCGACCAAGGTTTCAGAACAGAAACCAGAAGCAGAATTCTGCCAACACCTTTCAGCCTTGCGTGTCGCTGATCAGGTTCCATGCGAACCTAAGTATCCTCTGCCAAAGCGGATGTGGAGGCCTAAACGGAAGTCTCTGGCCGAAGCTTCAGGCGTAGTTACGCCAAAACCGCGTCTCTCTCGCGAAGAAAAAGGCAAGATGCCTATCTGCTCCAACAATGCTGCCAGCCGCGAAGTCACGACGACAATCACACCGTCGGCCGATTCAAGAGCAGCAATGCCTTGTGCCAGCCTCGTTCATATGAGCGAAGCTACTGTACCTCAGCGTACTCACCGGGTCCATGATCGCGAAACTAGAGTTGAAGTACTATTCAGTGCTAATCCCTTCGGCAGGGATAAGAGAAACGGGACATCATCCTATAAACGCCCCAAAAGGGCCTCTACGCGGGATTGTTCAGGCTTTAATGGGTCTGACTTGCGGGAACTCTTGGCGAACAAGCGGAAGTCGGAGTCTTTCCGAACCACTCCCCCCTATTGTCAACAAAAGGGATGTCAGCTGGTGACAGTCCACTCAGCTCGTTGCCGGTAACGACCAATCATCGCCACTTTCCCATGTCGGCGATCAGTTTTTGATCGGCTGTCCGTACATGTCCCAATGAAGCATCGCAAAAAGAGCATCTCACGAGATCTAGCCTCTGCATCCGTCAACATGACCGGAAGAGGACGAGATCTGCGCGGGGAAGACAAGCATCTGACGACACCCCTACAGCTCCCCAGATCCAGATTATAGCCCAGGCTTAGGCGAAGTCTTGGTGCATGAAGAGGGTGTTTTCCGAAACACCCGATCTAGGGTGACGATACCCTACAGTTATGAACAGCCTTCTTCCTCAACGACCCTAGCCTCGCCGGAGCCCAGGAAAGCACTCCAACCATCGACGAAGAAGATGAAGACAATGGGTACGCCTCTTCAGCGACAGTTAGCTCAGTGCGAACAGACAGAGCATCAGTCAACATGGCTGATAATGTTAACGACGACCTTCGTCGACGTTTGGAAGCTCATGAGCAAACTTTCAAGACTCAGCAAGAAGCTCTGGACAACATTCAACAGATGCTCGCTCAACTCCTCAGTAACCGGAATAATAATGATGCCGGGAGCAATCACGATGAGGAGGAACATTTCAGCAATGAGCAGCCTAAGACGGAGAAATCCAAATAGGGTTCTTCTTTAGACGCTGAAGTCCTTAAGGGCCTCCAAGCTCAAATTGCATCCCTAGCTCAGAGGGATGAATTAAAGAAAGTAGGGGCAGTCCGTCCTTACCCGTTGGAGTGGGATTCAGTGCCATACCCACCAAAGTTCAAACCACCAACGTTGCATACATATGATGGTAAAAGTTCACCAAATCAGCACATCTACTATTTCCGGTCTCAGACTGGTAATGTTATAGGCAACGACGCAATCATGGCTAGGCTGTTCATTGGCACCTTAAAGGGGGTGGCATTTGACTGGTTCCGAAGTCTCCCTCCGGGCTCTATCAATTTCTGGATCGACCTGGAAACCCGGTTCCTCTCTCGTTTCTATGAGGACGATACCGAAGTGACCATGGACAAGCTCCTCTCCACTATACAGAAGAAGGGCGAATCTGTCCGTAACTACATTGAACGGTTTAGAAACTTATCCTTGATGTGCCCAGCAGGGATGCCACTATCCATGCTCTTACAGACATGTAGGCACAACTTCCTAGACCAAGTAGAAGTTCGCATGGGGGCTGTCAAGGCCCACACTTGGAAAGAATTGGTCGAACAAGCTGAGATAGCCGAAAAGTCGGCTAAAAAGTTCGAACCATCCACCCCTAGAGGCAAATGGGGTATGAACAGTAAAGGACGTAGCGACCTACCGCAGTCTTCTCAAGCCAAAGGGAAAGAGACTATGTCTGTGGAATTGTCCGGGGACGTGCAGCCGAAGGCCAAGAGGAGCGGCTTTAACAATCAAGAGCCTAAATTCCCTCCAAAACAGTACTCCTTCAAAGACGATCAGGTGGTCACGATATTCCATCTACTCCACAAAGGGAATAAAATGAAGCTACCAGATGCTCGACGTCCCAATGAGATAGGACGCACAAACGATCCCAAATACTGTCTCTACCACAGGATGATTCACTATCCTACCGACAAGTGCTATATCCTCAAGGACAGAATTCAAGCCTTGGTCGATGCCGGAGTCCTGACACTAAAGTCAGAGCAGAAGAAAGTCACTGCTAATATGGTGACCCTCGAGTTTGGCAAAACCTCAAAGGTCACAGTTCCTGACGGGACCTATCCAGTCCCTGTACCACGGCTGGAAGTCAAACATCCTGCGGCTAAAACTCAAGATAATAGAGGTCTTGTTCCCTTGACACTGGAGACAGGAGAAATCATGTGGATACACCCAGACCTTATCCAAGACGAACAATGGGATTCAAAGATGTCCAAGTCGAAGGGCAAATCTTGCAATGTCATCTCCATCCTGCCGGATGATGGCAATCTCTCTCAGCGACTCTGATAAGAGCGGAATCTCGCTATAACCCTATCGAGAAGGAGTGTTTAGCTCTTGTCTTTGCTGTTCAGAAGACACGACATTATTTGTTGGCCAAACCATACATATCATCTCTAGAGTAAATCCTTTGCGTCTTCTCATGACGAAACCAGGATCATTGAATTCAAGATTAGCTAAATGGGCGCTTTTTTATCTCAATACGACATGATCTTTATCCCTCAAAAGGCGGTTAAAGGCCAGGCCCTTGCAGAATTCTTGGCTGCTCATCCAGTCCCGGAGAACTCAAAACTTCACGAAGATATTCCGGATGAAGTCTTCGAGTCCAATATAACCTCAGAGGATGAAGTGTGGCAGATGTTCTTCGATGGAGCATCACGAATAGGTCCTAAGGGCAGGATCATCGCCGGCGTGGGGGTTGTGTTTATCTCTCCACAAAATCACGTCCTTCCTAGAGCATTCTCTCTGACGGAATCATGCTCCAACAATGTAGCGGAATATAATGCTCTGCTCATTGGCCTTCAGCTCGCCCACGGAATGGGGATACGCTACCTCGAAGCCTACGGTGATTCAAACTGATTATCAATCAAGTTAAAGGTGAATATGAGGTCAGCCACGAAGATTTGGTGCCGTATTATCATACAGTCATCGAATTGGCTAATCTGTTTGATAGTTTCTACATCGGGCACGTGTCTCGATCTCAAAATACCAAGGCAGATGCTCTTGCTGCATTAGCAACAACACTAGCCTTGCCAGCCGACACTGAGTATCACCTCACCGTGGCGACTCTACACCTTGTATGCTCTAAGCATATGTTAAGAATCCGAGAGGTCTATAATATCTCAACGGATCTTGAGCCAAGAGATTGGCGATTTTCTCTCATCGACTATGCCTTACATGGTCTGCTACCAGACGATCCTAAAGAAGCGGCATCTATCAGACGAAGGTCTCTCCGATTCTACTACGATCCAACTCTGAAGACACTTTACCGTCGTTCATATGACGGTGTCCTCCTCCATTGCCTTTCTAAATCAGAGGCGCAGGAAGTGCTTAAAGAAGCACACGACGGCATTTGCGGAGCTCATCAGCCAGGTCCAAAACTTAAAGATAGGTTGCATAGGCTTGGATACTATTGGCCAACCATGATAGCCGATGCCATCCAATATGCACGAAGGTGTAAAGCATGTCAGATTCATGCGGACTTCATACATCAGCCTCCGGAGTTACTCCACCCAACTGTTGCTTCATGGCCGTTCGAAGCATGGGGAATCGACATCGTAGGGCCAATCAGCCCCTCTTCGACAAAAGGACACCGGTTTATCCTGGCAATAACCGATTACTTTTCAAAGTGGGCAGAAGCCGTACCACTCGTTGAAGTCAAAACCTCTAACGTGGTGCATTTTATCAAACACCATGTCATCCATCGGTTTGGTGTCCCTAGGCAGATCATCTATGATAATGGTCCCCAATTCATAAGCCAAGTATTCTATCGGTTCTGCGATAAATACCGAATTCAGAATGTGGCTTCGACTGCCTATAATCCTGCTGCTAACGGCTTGGCGGAAGCATTCAACAAAACGATCATCAAGCTACTCAAGAAGTTCGTCTCCTCGAATAAGCGAGATTGGGACGAAAAGCTTGGTGAATGTGTCTGGGCCTACCGAACCACGGTTCGGACCCCGACAGGCAATACGCCTTTTTCTCTAGTGTACGGGTGTGAAGCAGTCATCCCGTTGGAAATTCAGATACCGTCATTGCGAGTCGCTCTAATGACTAAGATCACATCAGAGGACAATGATCGGTTGCGTCTTCAAGAGCTCGAAACCCTAGATGAGAAGCGACTACAAGCTCAGTAACATATTGAGCTGTATCAAGCTCGAATTTCAAAAGCCTTCAATAAGAAGGTCAAGCAGAGGGTCTTCCAGAAAGGAGACCTGGTTTTAGCCGTCAGACGACCGATGATTATGACGCACAAGACCAAAGGCAAATTTCAGCCTAAATGGGAAGGACCGTTTGTAATAGAAACAGTCTATTCAAACGGAGCATACCGCCTCATGACTTCAGATGGCGATTTACTTATGATGCCGATCAATGGCAAGTTCTTAAAGAAGTATTATCCTTAATTAAGGATCCTTCTCATGATCAAGTTAACATTACACCTCTGATCAAGACCTTCATATCCAAGGTACATGTAAAGAGAGCCTTTCTCTTCCTCCAAGCGAGATCGCAACCATAAACCAGTAGGAACCTGGCCATATACTGGTTCTCTCAAAGGAGAATCAAGGTTGCGCATACGCTAACCAGATGATCCAACATCCTTAACGATTAAGGATAGGGGAAAATGTTGGCCTTTACGCCCAACATAAGTCCTCGACAACTCATCACGCTGAGGGGAATAGCATGGTTAGCCCAATTCAAACGGTAGTTGGTAAAGGCATATCAAACCCGTTGACAGCTGGGGATTTGCTAAAAATCCTAAGGGACCTGTTCCCATTTGATTCCCTCTCCAAAATCACTTACCAATTCTCATCCATAGAATGGTAAGTCCACATATACATTTCACTGTTACGTTAACATTAAACCTATGACAGTGATTCTCTCATTTTTCCCCGTGAAAACGAGACCTCCAAAATCACTTACCAATTCTCATCCATAGAATGGTAAGACCACATATACATTTCGCTGTTACGTTAACATTAAACCTATGACAGTGATTCTCTCGTTTCTACCAGTAAAAACGAGACCCTTTCCTAAATTCCATCACCAACCTTGAGCTTGGTGGCGTCTCATTCGGTTATGTCATTGCGACCTCTGAACCAGCAGACAGCCAAGTCTCAATTCCGAGCCCTGTTGACATTTACAAAAGACAGGTCTCGATACTTATTGACATCTACAAAAGATAAGTATCACCAACCTTGAGCTTGGTGGCGTCTCATTCGGTTATGTCATTGCGACCTCTGAACCAGCAGACAGCCAAGTCTCAATTTCGAGCTTGTTGACATTTACAAAAGACAAGTCTCAATTCCGAGCCCTGTTGACATTTACAAAAGACATGTCTCGATACTTATTGACATTTACAAAAGATAAGTATCACCAACCTTGAGCTTGGTGGCGTCTCATTCGGTTATGTCATTGCGACCTCTGAACCATCAGACAGCCAAGTCTCATTTCGAGCTTGTTGACATTTACAAAAGACAAGTCTCAATTCCGAGCCCTGTTGACATTTATAAAAGACAGGTCTCGATACTTATTGACATTTACAAAAGATAAGTATCACCAACCTTGAGCTTGGTGGCGTCTCATTCGGTTATGTCATTGCGACCTCTGAACCAGCAGACAGTCAAGTCTCAATTTCGAGCTTGTTGACATTTACAAAAGACAAGTCTCAATTCCGAGCCCTGTTGACATTTACAAAAGACAGGTCTCGATACTTATTGACATCTATAAAAGATAAGTATCACCAATCTTGAGCTTAGTGGCGTCTCATTCGGTTATGTCATTGCGACCTCTGAACCAGCAGACAGCCAAGTCTCAATTTCGAGCTTGTTGACATTTACAAAAGACAAGTCTCAACCCTGAGCCTGTTGACATTTACAAAAGACAGGTCTCACCCGTACTTGTTGACATCTACAAAAGACAAGTATTACCCTTTTAGCCCCATAAAGGCTAATTTTGAGCTTGGCGGCTTCTCAATCGGTTATGTCATCGCGACCTCTGAACCGGCGGATAGCCAAGTCTCATCCTTCAGTCTGACAAGGACTATTTCTTTGTCATCATACGACAAAATTTTGAGCTTGGTGGCTTCTCAATCGGTTATGTCATCGCGACCTCTGAACCGGCGGATAGCCAAGTCTCATCCTTCAGTCCGGCAAGGACTATTTCTTTGTCATCATACGATAAAATTTTGAGCTTAGTGGCTTCTTAATCGGTTACGTCATTGCGACCTCTGAACCGGCAGATAGCCAAGTCTCATCTTTTAGTCCAGTAAGGACTATGTTCTCAAGTGACTGCAATACAACTTGGAAACGACAACTCAGTAGATAAGGCAAGTTGGAGATTCGACAAGGGAGTCAAAACAAAATTATTTTTATTGAGTTCGAGAAGAAGGGATACATGAAGGCACATATATTACAAGCTATAAGCGTACGTCATAAGATCTGATCCGTTCTTCAAGGAAGGCCAGCCTCATTCTCCTATCGTCAGCAGCCCAGACAAGCGCCTGCGACCTCAGCTCAGCCTCATTAAAACTCATCGTCTGGGCCAAGCGAGATTCAACTTCACCCAAGCTTGCCCTTTGAGCTAGCTCTTGCCGCGAAAGCTCATCACTCTGAGCCTTGAGTTGCTCAAGCCGCGCAATCTCTTCAAGACGTACAGGTTCAGCCTTGGATAAGAGAAGATTTGCCTTCCTGATCATTTTCTTGGCCTTTTCAATTTTATCTTTAGCGTCAAGAAGAGCACTGCTAGAAGCATCGATAGCGTCCCCGAGCTCTATCCTCCTTGTCTCCAAGGATTTCAAGTCCGAAGAAATAGCCTTAGCAGCTTCCTGAGCAGCAAGACGGGCTTCATGCATTTGAGCGACAAGATGCGCAAGCTGCTCATTAACCGAAGACTCCAGGTCTGAGCGGCTAAGACGACGTCATTCCTCTACGTCCCTCTCAAATTGGTCTACCAGAAGCTCTAATGCAGCGGCCTGGTTATCCCCTCTAAAGTCCCAAATACTTTCAATACTGCGGGAAAGGACCACCTTTAATGTAGAAAATGGCATAGTCAAGCCTTTCAAGACCAGATCGATGGATCGCTTCAAGCCTTTATAAAAGCTATCGACTATGTCACCTATAAAATCATTTTCAACCTCGGCCACTTCTGGTAGACGGACAGCCTCAGAAAAATCCACCAGCCTAGTTGACACTACTGTGGAAGGAACGACGGGAACACTGGCTGCAGCAGCATGACAGGTCATCGGTGATCTCGGCGGAGTCTTCATTGAAACCAGTACACTAGCCACCGCTGAGGTAGGACTAGTGCCCATCTCCTGAACAGCAGGCTCAACCACCAGGGTTGGGGAAGTAGGGCTTGTAATCACTCTCAGCTCCGCACCTAGCACAACTGACGGTGCCTCACTCGTTGATATAGTTGGGAGTGAGGACACCTCCGGGACTACCACCCCTTCAACCTCTGTTCCTTCGGCTAGCTCAGGCCGATATGGGGACAGGTCACCATACAGCGCGTCCAACACAGCAGCATCCGCCGCGGTCGAAGTGCTCATGTCACCCCTTGACCCCTCGGAAAGATCGTCTGGTTCCCTTGAAGTTGACGCACCCCGAGGCGGAACATCTGCAACAAAATTGTGTTTAGACAAGACACAATAAATAGTAAAAGCCAAAAAGGTCAGAACAATACCAAAGGATGATGTCGCCTCAAACATCTTGGCAGCCGCATCAGTTTCTACGGGCTCCATTGGAAAGTCCTTTGCGGAGTCAACACGAATGGCCGGCCCGCTTTCGCTTGCCGAATCTTCCGTGGACCACCCAAAAGAGCTTGACGCTACAGGACTTCCCTTGAAAGTCCCAGCGCCCGAAGGACCAACGTCAGCTGCATCACCTCCGGATTCCTCCGAGACGGCAAAATAGCCGGCCTCATCACCCTCGTTGTAAGCGAACAGAGGATCATAATGTTCCCCTTGTTCTCCGACGGCCTCAGCTCTCGGGCTCGTCACCGCCTCAGCTCCTACATCACGAAGCAGATAATAAGCGGTTCGGAACACATAGAAGATATATTACAAAGACGAAGCTGATCTTACCTAAGTCTGGAGCAACTTCGCCAGTAGTTGGTTCAGCAACCGACGGTTCAACTACTAATGGGGCAACAGGAGGAAACGCTGCAGAGGGTTCACCCTCTACGACAATTGTAGGAGCTTGGTGACGAGGCTTCTTCACCAACCGCTTCCTACAAGATCCATCTGTCCGTCCGCGCTTGAGAGGGGCATCAGAACCTTCCTCCTCCACTTCTTCTACATGTCTTGGGGGAACTGTCCCCATCATGCCAGAACTAGCTTCAGGAGTCCCGGCACCTGTCTCCGCTACAAAGCGAGGATTTTCTGCATCCGATGCTTCGCTGTCATCCACAGCAACGAATTCCTCTATGCCTGGGACGTGAACCCTCTTACCTTCCCTTTTCTCAGAGACCTTTCGCTTCAGCCGCTGAGAAATTAACTTCACACCAGAGCTGTTAGCCTTGAATCCAAGGGGTGTGGAGTTGGAAGTTGCATACCACTGGCAGAAGCACAGGGTCATTAGAAGATTGGGAGTCCTCAACGGCGTACGCAGCCGCGCCCCAATACAGCCTGCAATGAAGAATCGCCAGGCACGGGCTCCATCAATGAGACTCCCCATGAAAGCCAGATGGAGATTTGGGTTGCCCACATATAGTTGGTCATATCCAAACTGCCGAGCAAACCGACTTGGAACATAGGGCTCCAAGTAGCAGGTGTCCCCGCTCTGGTATAATAGATGTGAAGGCCGGATGCTGACCAGCCACTCAAAAACTCTCCGACTCAGGGACGACTGCCCCTCCCCCGCATCTTTGAACTCTTCCTCATAGCCTGCACCCCGAATACGGGAAAAACAGCGGAAGAGACTATAGACGTCATAGCGACGTACCAATTTACGAGCCTCAGCCACGTAAGTTTTCTGCCACGAGCGTCCTTCGAATCGGCGAAAAAGCGCCATTCGAACACCTTGCGGGGGGTCCTCTCCAGCTTCAATCAAAGAGGGACAGTGCAGGGCGAACCACACCATTAAATAAGTGTATGGCAGACCTATCCTGGGATTAGGACCGTCGCGAGGCGAAGTGGCCCCCTTCCCACGCTTCGTTGCTGGTGGCCTGCAAAAAGCCTCCGTTAATGCACGAAGGCCTCTCTGGATGCAGCACACCATGGCCGGAAGAAGACCCAGAGGACGACCATGAACCAAACGAATAGCGGGCAGCAAAACATTCGGATGAACGACGTCACCCGAAGAAGACGGCACCACGCACCTCTTTAGCCAGACTGTTAAGAAACCAGCCAATAGTGCCTTCCGGGACATCGGCCGGTGAGCCTGATGATGGAAACTCCGAAGGACATCACCCTTCTCATAAGGACCATCGTCTTCCTTCACAACTAGATCCCCTTGGAAGTGCTTTTGCATCCGGTTAAAGATGTCTTCATCAGCAACTCCACAGTGAGCCGCTTCAGGAGTGTTCTCCCCATCTGGGAATAAATAATCTCCCCAGCTCTTCAAGCTACAGGAGGTTCACTTACTGCCCCCATGCATACTGGAGCAAATGTACAAGTGGCACATTAACTCCCTGTAGGTCTCAAACAAAGTGGGCTCCTGCTTCTCCAGAAGTGCCAATTCTGCCTCGCACGGGAAGTATTCTTCATATGGAAGAGATCCAAAAGGCAGAGCAGAGACTTCCCACATCTCATGCAAGGCCATACCCAATTCGCCAACATGGGTGAAGAAAGTCCCTGAAGCTGGGCAATACAATTCAAAGATGGCGTAGAAGCACGCCACGTTGATCTAAATACCGTGACAGGTCGCCCGGACGGCCTTATGGAGGTTCAGCCTCTCCAAATCCTCCTCGAAATGAGCGAGAATATATGTAGTTAAATCCCTCCACCATGCCTTCGGAGGGTGAATCCAGCCTGGAGTCCTAAAGTCAGTGGCTGGGTAGTTCCCATTGACCTTGCAGAATTGGTTGTCAAAGGTCAGCGCCACCGCAGGATTTTCTCCCACTGGGATCTCTCGCGACACATTCCCAGGATGTAGACCCATTATGCAACGAGGAGGCCCCGCTCTTGCATAACCAGGAGACTGAAGCATCAATTTCCCTATGTGGACAGAGTCAGTACTCCGGCTCACTTCCCACGACATCTTCCGAGCCTGTGTCGCGCACTGGAAGGAAGACAAAGAAAAATGACGCTTGTTGGACGGAAGGTAGAACTTCTCACCATCCAACTAGAAAATCCACTGCCCTTCCCCTGCCAGTAGTTGGTGATCAGGATCTTGTGCGGCATCCCCGAACATGAAGTCGGGCTTCCTATAAGTTCGACGGTCAATATCTTCAAGGGGAGCCGTAGTCAAAATACTCCTCGTGGTGTATTGATCACCACCATAAATAAGCGTGTCTCGAACGAGAGAGCTCCGCTCACTAAACAGAGAAGCCTGCCCTTGAAATTGCAGGCTGATATTGCCGTCCAATCCCCTGGTCATCCCAAATAGATTGTTCGAAGGACCAGGAGTATAGTGCACTGCAGAAGCAAAGAAGAATCATGATTAGTTCATCAGCCAAGCGAACACAAAGACACAAGTTTCACCAAGGCATAGCCTCGCTCTCTGAACGAAGCTAACAAGGTGACAGCTTCACAGTTACAGTCAAGTCCGCATTTCGCAGAAAATGTCCAAGTGTTAGCTTCGCTTCGAAAAGCTTAAGCAGAAGGTGGCACAGCCCTGAGGACTAACTTCGTCAAAAGGGCATTATGATCAAACATTATTATTAATCCTTTGCGGCCATGATTGAAGGGACAGATCCATATCCTGTTGTTCAACAGGATGAAGACAGTCTAAGGGATAGCTTCGCCTAGAAGTTTAAAGAAGAACTCTTCAGTTCTGGAATTCCCGTTCGAGAAAATAAGGGAAATGCAGGGAAATGGATTCCCTAACAATAACAGATCATGCTCGATCATTATGGATTCATCCAAAGATAGCCAAACATCGGCTTTAAAAGAGAGACGGCAGTCTCTAATCAAAATGGGGAGTCCCTTACCGGCAATTGGTCGTTCGATGACCGGAGGAGGAGAAGGACCCTCCGCTACAGAAGTTGCCACTTCTTTCCCCGCTCGTCTCTTGGGCGCCATTGAAGAACTACGGAAGTTCTTGAACTCTTGAATAAGGAGGAAAGAAAGAAGAAGAAGAAGAGTCAAGTACTTTGAAAAATTCAAAGAGAAATGATGATTTTCTCTCTCAGCCCGACCGGGCTTTTATAGGTCGATGATCGCCTGAAACGACGCCTCGAAAAGAGTACAGGCTATCGTTTCGAATTAATTTGAAACGGTGCCTAAAGCGCCTTCCCGAGAAGCACTGATTCAGCCCCACTAAGGGCTAACTTCGCCACGAGTTAAAATGCGGACTTCGCACAATACATCAATGACTTCGCCAGAAGGATTGTCTTAGCTTCGCTGAAGGCATAGGCCGAACTTCGCAGATATGCTAGCTTCGTTGAAAGCTTATTCTGGATTCAAAAAGGGTCCTATCTTTAACCCCGTATGGAGTCTAGCTCCTCTAGCCAAATTCAAGATGAAGGCAAACAAAAACCAGATGAGCAGAAAATGAACTTTCATTGATTTAAAAGGGAAGGTACATTGATACTACATCAAGGTTGTGTTTCATACAACAGAATCATTTGCTCAAGGGCATACAAGTGGTCTTATTTGAAATCACCTAGAGGGGGGGTGAATAGGTGATAATGCTAATCTAGTCAACTTAATGCGAAATTTAAAAACTAATGCAATTAACAAGAGATGCACACTCAAACAAGCCAAGCAATTAATTATGAATGAACAATATGAATAGATGCAAGGCACAAAGTAAAGAGAGAGAGTAAGAGCCAAGGGATCAAGCGCAAACAACAAGATATGTTTCGAGGTTCGAGCACCCAGCTCTACATCCCCGCCTTCACACGGAAGGATTTTAAGTCCACTAGCTTGTCCACAGGGACTCCCGCAAAGGGAACCTCCACCGAGGATTTGGACAATAACAATTATAAGGAGTACCCAACTTCTCTCCTTACAAACACGACCTCCTCCTTGAGGCACAACTCCAAGCCAACAAACAATCACCTCACAACTTGAGGGATTAGCACAAAGCAACACAAGGATCACCTCACCACTTGAGGGATACAACCCAAATGCACAACCTCCTCAACACAATGAGGGAAAGGCACAAAGCCAAGCAAATGAAGGGTTTTCAACTTGGTGGTCTAAACAACAACCACAAACAATTTCTTTCTCCCACACAAAGATCCTATAGAATAAGAAAGTAGATGTAGCTCAAATGTGGAGAAAACCAATGGAATGGAAATCAAAATCACAAAGAAAATCCTTGGGAAAAACTGAAACCAAGATATAGAAGTTGAATCAAAACTCTTTTTCCCAAAAACCCTTTTCTTTGATATTCCAAACCCTAGCAAAAACACCAAATAGATTGTTCAATTTAAGTCCAAAAACTTCTTTTGATTGCTGTGAAAACACTAGAGAGTAAGGAAAAATTCGCACAAAAAATCTTAAAGAAAACTGGCCATTAATGGGGTATTTATAGCCCCCAGAAAAATATAGCCGTTGGCAACTGAAAATGCCAGAAATGGCCTACCAGTCGACCGGTCGGTCGACCGTCCAACGGTCACATTTGACCGCTGGCAGCTACCGGTCGACCGTGCGGTCGACCGTCCCAGATACAGAGAGCAACGCTCTCTGTCCGGTCGACCGCTCGGTCGGCCGGGGGCAAAACAGAGAGCATCCTGCTCTCAGGCGGTCGACCATGCGGTCGACCGGCTCATGGGGCAGGCAGCGTGCACGTATCCGTGCACGTCAGTCGACCGGCTACTTGATTCGGTCGGCCGTGCGGTCGACCGATCTAGCCTGGCAGCAGCAGTTCAGCTCTGAAAAATAGTTTATTTTTAATCCTAAAAATTCACACAAAATTTCTAAAATTTCACAAAAATAGTTTTATCACTTTACATTGAAATATAAACTTGTGTTAAACATTTCAACACAAATAACAAACATTTTGACCAATTTTTGTGTTATAGAAATTTTGCCAAAAACCAAAAACCGTATTTTCTAAAACTTGGATTTTGAATAGAAAATACGTTTTGTCCAAAACTCATCCAAATACAAAAACATGATATTTAAACACTTTGAAGCATGTTGTATATGGATAGAAATCCAATATATAAGAAACATATATATATCCATGTTTTTGACTTTAATTCCAAAATATGTTTGTTAGAATTACCAAAACATAAAACACATGAAATAGACTATCAAACTAAGTTTGTCTAAGAAGATAAAGCATGCATGTATATAGAACAAATCTAATATACATTAAACCATGTAAACTTGTTTTGATCTATCTATTCATGAAACCAGATCGGTTAAACCAAAAACGAAAAAACCGAAAACCAATATTCAAAACATGAAACGTGTGTGTTGTGAACTTGAGCATATCATACTATTCTAATCTTTACAATTTGGATCTAAACACAAAACTAAATTAGGTACCGATGTCTTCTTGTAGAGCGCAATCTCCAAGCCGACTCGATCCAAAACTCTTTGATCCACCGAGCAAGTGCTATATATGATCTTTGACGCTTGGGCTCTTGAATCAACATGTGAAAGCTTCCAAATCATCTTGTTGAAGCTAATCACCAACTAATATCTTGATTAATGATCTGAAACTAAAATCACAAGATTATTAGTACACATAACTACACGAGTTAATCATTATCAAAACTAGAGTGAAGGCCTTTGGGCCAACAATCTCCTCCTCTTTTATGATGACAAAACTCATGGAGTTATATATGCATGGATTAAAGTTAAGCTTCAAAGAAGCTCCCCCTTAACTCATGCATAAACAAATAAACATAAATATGCAATGAATATGAAACACGAAACAAGCATAGATATGCATAAAACAATAAAAGGTTCTAGATACCAATGAAATTTTCAAAAACAAATAAACATACTCTAGATACCAATTAAACTAAACAAATAGACATGCTCTAAATACCAATTAAACTTAATATATGCAAAACAAAACTAATGATCTCTTTTACAAGATCTTGATACCAAAAATAAACATGTTCTATAAACAATGCTTTGATACCAAATGAACTTAATAAAAACATAAAACATGCATAATATACATATATAACTCAAATTCTTCTCCCCCTTTTTGTCAATCATCAACAAAGGGGTTAAAGACAAGACAAAACTAATAAAAACATATTCTTCTCTTCTTTTTATTCAAAACAAGGAATCAATCAAGGGATGTTCTCCCCCTTTTTGTCTAAACTCAAATATGATACCAATTAAAAAATGTGTCAAGGAAGTGCATATTGATACCAATTAAAATTGAAACAATACCAATTGAAAAACACAATCTTGATACCAATTGATAAGTAAACAAATATCATATCAATTGTAAATAAACAATCTTGATACCAATTAAAATTAAACATTACAAATTTTGAATTTCTAAACATAAATCTTAATACCAATTGAAATTATTATTCTTTTTAAGGCATAAGATACCAATTGAAATCATTATTTTCTATCATAAAGTAAGGGAGTGGAATACAAAATACGAATTGAAAGATGAAATATAGATTTTCTCCCCCTTTATGAAATACTAACAAAAACAATGTACACTTTTATTTTAACAAGCCTACGCATTGTTTAAAAGAATCAATTGAAAAATAAGGTTTGAATTAAGAATACCAATTGAAAGCTAAATCAATTGAAACAAAGTTGAAGCTCAAGCTTAGCATAATAAAATCTTGTGCTTAAAGATATAGGGATATAATAAGCACAAATAAAACATATATATGTATTGAAAGTAGATACCAATTGAAATTGATATTCTTTGAATTGCAAGCATACATATACGAAAATATATGAGTATACAAGAAATGTCAAGATTGATACCAATTGAAAGAATTCAATGATACCAATTGAAACAACAATAAGATCAAGTATATATCTCATATTCCTATCCTCCCAATCATGTTCAAGTTTAAAATGATTTTCATTATAAAGTATACATGAGCATGATCGCCCATCCATCCGCCTGTTGAAGGTAGGAGTTTTCAAAAATAGGTTTGAAAATGTAGTATGTTTGAAAAACTCTACCATAGTGAAGAATACGAACTAGTTATAGGAAAAACTTTTAAACTAGTACGAAATCCTTCAAGTAAGGAATAAAACAAATTATTTTTCATCAAACACATGTAAATCACATGATCACTAAACACTCAAAGTTCATAAAGCCCATATCATATAGTCTCATGAGAACAAATCATGAGTAAACTAATAAAGTGAGTGTACAAGTATAATGTGACACATATCAACATGAAAATATTCAATTAAGCTCATATGAAATTCCTTAAAAACATGAAAACATGAAAAACTAGATTTTCATTACCAATTGAAATTATCTAAAAATATGAAAATCATCAAAACGATTTAAACTTCAAGGCATATGTATGTCATGTACAAACTAAAGTATACATACATATCCTAAACATAATGAGTCCACAAAAGTATATGCATGAAGGCACGTGGCTCAAGGATGTACATGTATAATCAATAGTTTAGACAAGATAGACATATACATGAAGTTAAAACACATGATCATAGAAACATATTCAAAATGAGAAATACAAGTTAGAATGCATGAATCATCAAAACTAGACTATACTAGCACATCTAATGGGTACAAATAGGCATTCAAGTACAAACATAAAAAGAGTTACTTGTGGCCCATTCTATGTACAAGTATAAATCCTAGTTTTTATGAAAACTAACATCTAAACATATATTCAAATCATGAAGCACGAAACGGGACATAAATCATCATTACAAACATAAAACGATCATTATGTAAATCCACATGCTATTAGAGCTATGATGTGCATAATAGCTAAACAAATGGTGAGAACACAACATATGGGTCCATATAAACATGGGTGATCTCATAAGCTATACATGCATGTCAATGGTCTAATACATGGCATTTAACATACTTATCAAAATAAAATAAAAATCATAAACACACATATGATCATTATGCATATGCATGTGCATTAGATCTAGAGCATACATATTAGTTTAAAATAAAGTGAGAACACAAAGATAGGTCTATGGGTGTCTCAAATGACTAAACATGTATATCTCTAATCTAAACACATGGCATAAGTATAATGAACAATCAAACATGACATGCTATAAATCAATGATGTGCAAGCATGTAAATAAAAACAGGAGTTAGAGATCGATACCAAACCGATGAAGGCACCTCTCTAGTTCTCCAAACCAATGGTGGTCCTCTCCACCAAACCTTCCTTAAAAGTGATGCATCCAAAATGGTTCTCTTTAAGCTTGGAACGCATCCCCCTCAGGGCACCAATACTCTCACGTGATGCGAGAGCCCACACCTACATCAAAAATCAAAGGGGTGGTCTTTGGTACCAATTTTCTTTAGGGTCCACGGGGGTTAGTATCTTTCCTAACCCAAACAAGATTATTTGCTAAATTTTCAATATGTAAACGATCATAGCAAAATCTAGCAAGGTGGCCTTTTCGACCACAATGTGTACAAGTGTACACATTAGCATACATGTTATGGTTGTGTCTGTGATGAGCATGTGTATGCCGTGATGGGTGTACATGTAAAGATGGAACTTGTTTCTTGCGAACCAAGGTTTCCAAGCGTGTATGATTCAAAGTACATTGGCTCAAAGTGGAGCCCAAACATTCAACACTTTTCTTCAAAACATTTATGTCATTTTCAATACTAGAAGATAAAGTGGAGCAAGCAATAGGTGTGCTAGAAGAAGAAACTACACTAGCATGGCAAACATGAGAATCTAAATCATTTTGTAAGGATTTATTTTTATTTAAAACTAAATCCAATTCTTTTGTAATGAATTGAATTTCATTTTTCAAACAAGGTTATCTTTTAAAACAAAATCCAATTTAGAAGATAAAGCCTCATTGTTTTTCACAACATCATCACAATCATTTTTGCTTTTCAAAATATCAATCTCTTTTAGGGCAAGGTCTAGTTGAGATCTTAGTGAGTCACGTTCACTAGTAATCTCTTCCTTCTCTTGCAAAACCGATTCAAAAGTTGAGCACAAATCCTTCATTTCTTCTTTTAGTTCAAGATTATTCTTTTTCAAAAGATTATGTTTTTCCAAAAAAATTTCAAGCTTTGTGGCAAGTTCCATATTAAAGGTTTGAGCTTCTAAACAACCATCGCAATAGGAACTAGAGCAATCATCTAGTTGAGAATCCGATTGTACCTCAAGGGAGTTTTTCCCTTGGACCATGAGGCAATGCTCGTCGGACATGTCTCTCCTAGATCTTCTCAACTTGTTGATGATCCTTGGTAGTTCGGGAGAAGTCAATATGCTCCAAACTGCAAAAGCCGAATCATAATGATCAAACACCGGTAAAAGATCTTCATTAAGAGATGCTCTAAGTGTTTTAAGTGCTAATGCATTTGCTTTTTTATGCTTGCTATGATTTGGGTAGGATTCATTAGTAGTGGCTTGATAAACTAGATGTCCTAGGGTTTTCAAATGACTACTCATATTGGCCTTCCAAACATCAAGTCCAAAAAAGTCAAACATAGGAGGGCTATCCATGAGTGCAACTATATGTGTACAAATGAACAATGCAAATGAAGATTAGCAAACCAAGATCTCACTCCTAGGTGGTTAACCTAAATATCAGGAGGGGAGGCTCTGATACCAATTGAAATCACCTAGATGGGGGGTGAATAGGTGATAATGCTAATCTAGTCAACTTAATGCGGAATTTAAAAACTAATGCAATTAACAAGAGATGCACACTCAAACAAGCCAAGCAATTAATTATGAATGAACAATATGAATAGATGCAAGGCACAAAGTAAAGAGAGAGTAAGAGCCAAGGGATCAAGCGCAAACAACAAGATATGTTTTGAGGTTCGAGCACCCAGCTCTACATCCCCGCCTTCACACAGAAGGATTTTAAGTCCACTAGCTTGTCCATAAGGGACTCCCACAAAGGAAACCTCCACCGAGGATTTGGGGCAATAACAATTACAAGGAGTACCCAACTCCTCTCCTTACAAACACAACCTCCTCCTTGAGGCACAACTCCAAGCCAACAAACAATCACCTCACAACTTGAGGGATTAGCACAAAGCAACACAAGGATCACCTCACCACTTGAGGGATACAACCCAAATGCACAACCTCCTCAACACAATGAGGGAAAGGCACAAAGCCAAGCAAATGAAGGGTTTTCAACTTGGTGGTCTAAACAACAACCACAAACAATTTCTTTCTCCCACACAAAGATCCTAAAGAATAAGAAAGTAGATGTAGCTCAAGTGTGGAGAAAACCAATGGAATGAAAATCAAAATCACAAAGAAAATCCTTGGGAAAAACTGAAACCAAGATATAGAAGTTGAATCAAAACTCTTTTTCCCAAAAATACTTTTCTTTGATATTTCAAACCTTAGCAAAAACACCAAATAGATTATTCAATTTAAGTCCAAAAATTTCTTTTGATTGCTGTGAAAACACCAGAGAGTAAGGAAAAATTCGCACAAAAAATCTTAAAAAAAACTGGCCATTAATGGGGTATTTATAGCCCCAAGAAAAATATAGCCGTTGGCAGCTGAAAATGCCAGAAATGGCCTACCGGTCGACCGGTCGGTCGACCGTCCAACGGTCACATTTGACCGCTGGCAGCTACCGGTCGACCGTGCGGTCAACCGTCCCAGATACAGAGAGCAACGCTCTCTGTCCGGTCGACCGCTCGGTCGGCCGGGGGAAAACACAGAGCATCCTGCTCTCAGGCGGTCGAGCGTGCGGTCGACCGGCTCATGGGGCAGCCAGCGTGCACGTATCCGTGCACGTCGATCGACTGATACGGTCAACCGGCTACTTGATTCGGTCGGCCGTGCGGTCGACCGATCTAGCCTGGCAGCAGCACTTCAGCTCTGAAAAACAGGTTATTTTTAATCCTAAAAATTCACACAAAATTTCTAAAATTACACAAAAATAGTTTTATCACTTTACATTGAAATATAACTTGTGTTAAACATTTCAACACAAATAACAAACATTTTGAACCAATTTTGTGTTATAGAAATTTTGCCAAAAACCAAAAACCGTATTTTCTAAAACTTGGATTTTGAATAGAAAATACGTTTTGTCCAAAACTCATAAAAATACAAAAACATGATATTTAAACACTTTGAAGCATGTTGTATATGGATAGAAATCCAATATACAAGAAACATATATATATCCATGTTTTTGACTTTAATTCCAAAATATGTTTTGTTAGAATTACCAAAACATAAAACACATGAAATAGACTATCAAACTAAGTTTGTCTAAGAAGATGAAGCATGCATGTATATAGAACAAATCTAATATACATTAAACCATGTAAACTTGTTTTGATCTATCTATTCATGAAACCAAGATCGGTTAAACCAAAAACGAAAAAATCGAAAACCAATATTCAAAACATGAAACGTATGTGTTGTGAACTTGAGCATATCATACTATTCTAATCTTTACAATTTGAATCTAAACACAAAACTAAACTAGGTACCGATGTCTTCTTGTAGAGCGCAATCTCCAAGCCGACTCGATCCAAAACTCTTTGATCCACCGAGCAAGTGCTATATATGATCTTTGACGCTTAGGCTCTTGAATCAACATGTGAAAGCTTCCAAATCATCTTGTTGAAGCTAATCACCAACTAATATCTTGATTAATGATCTGAAACTAAAATCACAAGATTATTAGTATACATAACTACATGAGTTAATCATCATCAAACTAGAGTGGAAGACCTTTGGGCCAACATTATCTACTTCCAAGTGAAACCAACTGGACACGAAAGGCCTTCCTCCTGCACAAGGCCGTAATCCTTCACATAATGATAGAAGGTACCACCGGGACAAATTGTGCCAACAGGAAGTTGAACCTTCCGCAATCAAATTGGCAAAGGACTGATCGCCACCAGCAAGTTGGATCTTCTTTGATGAAAATTGGCAATGGGAAGATCCGCGACCTTACAGGTGACGTCCGCTTTCCCGAAGTGGATCATCTCGGATAAGCGGCTACCAGCCTCGCATCGAAGTGGATCATCTCGGATAAGCGGCTGCCAACAGCCTTTGGGACACACATCGGCTGCCCCAGTTTGTTCCTCCTGCTTAAGGGTAAAGTTTCAACTGGAAAAGCAAGAGGAAATTTCCTGGTTTCTTTCATCAAGTCACAAGATTGGCGAACATAGCTCACTGCAATGCAAACTGAAATAAGTTAGCAGTTAAACACCGGAGAAGCTGCAAAAATGCTAAGTCAAATTCTTTGAGGCGAAGCAATCCGATTTCAGTTAAAGCAGAGGATAAGCCTTGCTTGCACAGCAATGATGGGCTAGCTCAGCAAACGTCAAGTCCTAACCTCGCCTATATGGCTGAGTCAGACTGATCCTGTGGGACACAGTCTTAGCCCCACCTATATGGCAAGACTGGCTCAACTTTGAAGAAACTAAGTCCCAAGTTCTGCCTGTGTAGCGGACTTAACATGCAGTGATCTTTCTTTGATCAAGTCAAAATGATAGCTTCGCTGGGAAGCTATGCTAAAATCCTTCTCTGCGGATCAGTCAATTGCAAAATGAAGAAAAGGAAAATCGATCCCTGAGGCAACTGTTAAAGCTAAGTTAAGGGAGATGAACTCCCTAAAAGTTTATTGGTAAAGTCTCTGGATGATCAAGACTTACCGGTCCTTGGCCGGATAATGACCAGAGTGGGCATTCCCACTACTTCAGAGATCTGAGTATCTCTCTCAACCAAGAGAAGAGGAGAAGAGCAGATCACTTCTCTTCAGAGGACTTCAAGTGTCCTATTTATAGGCCCCATGGCCTGAGCGCTGCCGCCTCAAGCGTGGACGCACGAGTGCATTTAAGGCATTTATTGCGCCTTGAGAAAAGGGACGGTTTCCCTTGGAACCGTGCAAAGGAAGAAACGTCTCCCTCATAAAGGCACTTATGGCGCCTTGAAGAAAGGGAATATCCTCCCTCGGAAATGCACAAGGGGAGAATATCTCCCTTGATCAGTGCGAGAGAAGAAGTAATCCTTCTCGTAACCGGTCCACGACAGTTGGCCTTGGGAAAGCAACAGATGTTCCAGAGCGAACCTACCTAGCCGCGAAGCTACCCAGACGCGAATCTACATGATTCCTCGGCGAATCTACATCCAAAGCAAGATTCAAAGCGAAGCTGAACTCAACCATCATGGCGACGTTCATACTCCACACACCACCAATCAAAGCAGTTCAAAGTATTTCAAAGTCTGAGCCATCGCAGACTTTTGAAAACTTTGAAGGGGGTCTTGTTGACACTTAAAAAGACAAGATTCTTATTGGTCCGAACAATGTCTAAACTTGTTGACATTTACAAAAGACAAGTGACAGACAAGCTGAAGACCAGTTTTCACCCATCTCCGAGGGACAAGGAAGTAACTTGGACTCCACTGATCCAGCAAGCAGACAGTGAACCCGGATTGTTTCTAAACAGACCTCAGCAGGTCTAAAGATGCTAGCACTTAGCATCACATGAGCCCAAAGGGATAACCTCGCTTGAGAGGTTAGGATCACCCGACTTCACCTTGAAGCTATTCAAAGCCTCTCCAGGAAGCTAACTCATAGCTTCGCCAGAGGAAGTCAGCTCCGCCCTGAAGCCATACACAACTGCGCAGAAAGGGTATATGGTAGCCTCGCCACAGACGACTTCTAGCTCCGCCGAAGAGTTTCTTTCGGACTTCGCCAGAAACTGCCTCCAGCTCCGCTGTAAGTTCAAGGCAGGCAGCGCCACTATTGGTCTGCTATGGTCAAACCTTTGACCAATAAAATCTCCGGACGAGATCGGATCTAATCAGATCAAATCCAATTAAGATCAAATCGGAGATCAAATTCGGCAGTTGATTGCCACAATCTCTTGACTCTCTTAAAACGAGTAAGGAGATCAGGGGAAATCCTCCAACAATATGGAAAGGATCAAAACAGATCAAGAAGATCAACCGACCTGCCATTTCTAGCTTTGCAGAAGCTGATCTTAGCCTCGCAGCAAGGCTACTTTCCAGATTCAAACAGATTTGATTCAATCTGTTTCCATATCTTCAAGGGACGATTATACCCCTGCTCTCCCTATAAATAGCCCACCAGGGGCACAAGGAGAGAGAGAGCTTTTCTAAGACGACACGCACAAGAGGACTCCACAAGCAGAATCTTCTTCACGATGCACCGTGCGCTCTTGAATTCAGAGACTTTTAGAGGATTGCTTCTCTAATCAGGGTGCTGATACCCTAATACCTTCTTCTCAAGGAATCTCCGGAACCAGGCGAGAAGGAATTCCTAAATTGAAGGCGGTATTGAGAAGTAGCAAGAGGGTTCTATCAACCTTCTGTTCTCTGATTCCCCGAACCAGGCGAGAAGGGAATCTCATCTATCGCATCGTCAAAGGGACAAAGTGGTCGCGCGCTGACCAGACTCCTATCGGCACACTTCTCCAGAATCTTTGAGGAGATCTACTTGTAATCTTTTTAAGAATACTTGTAATTTAGCTCCTCAACCCTTTTTATTGTAAGTTTTCCCCTTTGCAAATCATTGAAAAATAGTTATATATGATGAAAAGCTTCTCCACAAGCTATATTTCAAGAAACAACTATATGGGCTATATATGAATGAAGGGATAGCGATTTTGGAGTATCTAAACTTCTTCAATAAGGTCATCAGTGGGCTTCTAACTGTTGATGTGAAGATAGACGAGGAGGACAAGGCATTAATACTTCTCAGTTCGCTTCCAGAGTCATATGATCACATCATCACCACCATGCTTTACGATAAGGAAACTCTCATCTTGGAAGAGATCACGTCAACTCTCACATCTAATAAGATTAGAAAAAAGTCAAATCAAGAGGAGCAGATAAGATCGGGTTTGGTGGTCACAGGAAGGAAATGAAAAGGAGAAGGAAAGAAAAGTCCGGGCTCTTCAAAGACGTGTCACTTTTGTCACAAGGAAGGTCATTGGAAGAATGACTGTAAGTATTGGCAAGAGTGGTTGAAAAAAAAGGGGCAACCTGCAGAGGCTGGCATAGCAATGAGCAGTTTACAAGAAATTGAAGTATTAATAGCTTCATACAAGGATAACACTTCTCAATATAAAGGCTGGATATTTGATTCAGGTAGTACGATTCATGTATGTTCCCAAAAAGAGCTGTTCAACTCCTTAGTTGTAAAGGAGGAAGGGGCTGTCAAGATGATGGATGACTAGACTTGCGAGCTCATTGGCACTGGGACAGTCAAAGTTACAGAAAGAGATGGGACGGTGCATGCTCTGAAAACGGTCCAGTATGTCCCGAAGGCATGCTACAATCTAATATCCATAAGGGTGCTCGATGAAGAAGAATGTCGGATCCAAGTGCATCAAAGCGTCATCACAGTTTGTCAAGAAGACAGGGTAGTCCTAAAAGGAGAGAAGTGTGGAGAGTTATACAAGCTGAAGGAAGGAAACTCAATTCGAGGTGGAGTTTTACGGATAAACTTGGAAGAGAGTTCATCGCGAGGTGGAGCTTCAAGGAAGACTATAACGGGACGTGAACCAGATCAAAGTGTTGCAGGAAAGAGAAAGGGTGCATTCGGGTAAGGCCCGAGAAGGCCCAAGCCATGGCGGTAAATCAGCCAAAGACCCCGGGAGAGAGGGAGCAAGAGTTAAAGGTTTCACAGCACGATTACAACTAAGAAAAGAATCAAGGTATTAATCTGAAATCTCAAGTTATTTTATTAAAGGCTTGAAAAGCAAGTCAAGGTAGAGATTGGTAGGATTTTGTCTTATTTTAAAGAGAAGATGATGGTCCAAGAAAATCTAAATAAATTAGAGAAGACGATAACTTGAAGTAGAAAGAAACAAATTCATGTTTGGTGTAGATTAGTCGACTAGTCAGTTGATTAGTCGACTAATACACAATACTAGTCGACTATATATAGTCGACTAGACAGGATATAGAGAGAAAACAGTTTTACAGTAGTTGACTTACTAAAGTTATTAGCTGACTAATTAGAGGTATTAATCGACTAGCCTTAAGGACTAGTTGACTATACAAGGCGTTTCTGAAGCAGAATCAGTTTCCTTTTCAGGCGCAGGTTTTCGTATTTTTTGGGATACGAATTGGATTAAATTCCTATTCAATGAAGTTTTGTTTCTAAAGATTAAAGGGTCTAGATTTCTTCTAGATTAAGAAGATCAACTCCTAATAGGATTGATCAAGATTTTTCAACCATCCAAAGACCAAGATCTTCTCATAGTCCAAATAGGAGTTGTATTGTAAAATCTTATAAATTAAGGTTGTAACCAAACATTGTAATTGTCTCAATCAAGCTGATCTCAAGGAGAAAAAGGTGGAGAACACCAAAGAGATCAGAAGGAAGCCTAGTAAAAAGAGGAGCAAGGTGAAGGTGCATCGACATGAGGTAATACTCTTATAATCTAAGTTTAGATTAAGGAGGAAGGTGAATGCTCTTATTGCATCAAAATGTTAGATCTCTTTATACCAAGTTATTAATAAGGTTCTCTTAAGTTCTCTTCCCGTGGACGTAGGCCAAGTTTGAGCCGAATCACGTTAAATCCTCATGTTCTTTCTTATTACTTTTTTATTTAGGTATTACTAGTTTGCTTTACAACAGTTTTCTTTTGCAAGTACTGATCAATTGCCAAGTTTCTCAAACGTCGATTCTGAGAGTAACAATTGGTATCATAGCATATCAATTTTACATCACTTCAATCGCACATCATTCATCTCAAAATTTTCAAGTAAGCTATCTTTATATCACTATAAATTTTCAGAAAATTACACAGAAGTGTGTGCTTCTCACATGCCAACAAACTTCCCAATGTGACAGGAGTCAGAAAATGGGCATGATTTGAAGAATGAAATGTTACAAATGCGTCAAGAGATTAATAATGACTTAAGGAAGTTGGTACAGAGTTGCATGGAGTGGCAAGCAAAATTACAGGGTTCTGTCAAGGACGAGGATTTCTTCTGCAATTCGTCAATCAGGTGAGCAATGAGCATCTTTTATCAGGCAGAGAAGGGTAGATTTATGAACGAAAACCATGAGTACATTCTGTAAAAGCTGAGTATCAGATAAACGCATGTAGGCCTATAAAGTAACAATCATCTGTTCTATAGCATGACCTTTAATCTTGTACGGTTCTTATGCAACATATACTCCTACTTGGTATTTTCTCAAAAAATACTCCTACTTGGTATTTTTTACCCATCAAAGTCTTTTGGCATTTCGAAACCCAAACATCTGAAAACAGCTGTTGCAAGTATCATTGTCTTGTGATGACAGTTTTAAGTGTGCTCATGATTTGCAGTGGAGAAGTGGTGCATGTCCGATCTGCCAGGCCCCAATTGTTGACATTGTCCGGGCATATCCTAACACTAGATAAATTGATTCTGATGATGGAACCAGATTTTTTTTCTTTTTTTTTTTAAAGGTTGCAGCCTTTTTCATGTTTGGCCAACAAGTTTCAGTCTTCTTGAGGTTTATCACTTCTATGTCACATCTAATGGATAGATGCATATCACTTCCATTAACACAAGTAATCTCGCGAAGAGGAAATTCTCCCTTCCACAGTGGTCATTGTGATCAATGGCGCACCAAGATAATATTCCCGAGGAAATTCAGTATAAAGTTTCTTTCTTATCATTTTCTCATTCTTCGCTTTTTTAAGGTTGGTGGGTTTCTTTTTTTCACCTTGCATTAATGTGTATGTATTGTAGCATCTTCACTCAAGCTACTACCAAACTGAATCGACAATGAAGATATATGATGAAAGATGACATTCTTCTTCTCTGAATGCAACTCTAAACATAACAGATTTGATAGAATCTTTTCCTCCTTTAACTCAATCAAGAAATCAATCAATTAACATGAAAAGACACACAAACACCATCTTCATCAAGTCAATCCGACAGAAAGAACACAGACAAAAGTAAAAAAAAAAAAAAAAAGTTGCATCAAGGATTAACAAAATTGCAGTTGGTTCTTATCTCCCCTTCATCATAACCAGTGAGCACTTGAGCATTCGCCAGGTGCACCATGGACACTGCAAACTGCTGGTAGAAGAGAGTCGGCTGTGAGGCTAATGCTGCAACAATCGGCGCAGTCCTAGAGTCAGAGTAGAGCAGCTGGTCAGTGGATAGCAGCCCCATCTTCTTCTGGAGGTTGGTGTAGTACACAGAGTCAAACTTGGTCGGTGTTGTGGCATCGAATTCGACATACTCAGATGCCCGTCTGCACTTTCTCTTCAAGAAGTTGAGATATTTGCTGTCAATGCTGGGGTCAGGCTTGCCTGTTCCCTTGAAGTTGTATAGCCTGTCTTGAATCACTCCACATTGGCTTCTTCCAATAGTGTGAGCTCCTGAAGGCATAATTTTTTTTTTGTTTAGTTAGTATGACAATTTTTGTGAATTTATATGTCAATGTGATTCGTTGATACCTGAGAGCACACCAAGTCAAGTAGATTTAGGCCTTTAGACTGGAAAATTCAATGAGGTGTGTGACATTTTCATGTCCCATTGGCACAAGTTCAGCTTCTTTTGCCAATGACACAACTCCATCTTTCCTCCCATATTCAACCTCCCAAAATGGCCCTCCAATCTGATATGATACAAAATCTACTATAATTACCAAAACTTGTAAATTAAAAATGAAACAAATACAAAAAATAAAAAATCGAAGAATTTGTGTTGTAACCTTGATAGTGGCATCCCTTGCAGCAGCTGTAAGTATATCGGCACATGACACTGTCTTTGGGCACTTCTTCTCAAGCTCTGCCTTGATGTCATCTATTACTTGGAATCCTCGCAGAGTCTGGCTCGCCTTCGCCCACCTCTCACTCCCCTTATGGTTTAGTAACACTGATGCGTCGCATCCCTGGAAAAGAGAAAAACTGTTCAGTACAATATACATATTCCTAGCCCAAGAGAGAAAAAGAGAAGGAAAGAGAGCTATGTACTCTGATCGCGCAATCGTGGAAGTGAAGCCTGATGAGGCTGGCCGCGAGTGTGTAATCCTTGGCAATCCAATCCTTGACCTTTTTGTGCACAATAGCCTCGAAGTTGGGGCAGGTTCTCGCGTAATGGTCTAAGGTCAGCTCCTCGGCTTCTTCCAAGAACTTGGGCACTTGCTTGTTGAGAGAAGGGATTCCCCCCATTGCCATGATGAAATGTGGAAGGAGGAACATGATGATGTGGAGAGAAATGGAGAGAGCCATCTCAAGCAAAGGTTAAGAGTGCAATTGATGGATGCAGAGAAGAGGAGATTGATTATTATGAAAGATGGAGGTACTGTTTTATAGGCATGTGTGTACGTTTAGTTGCATGCACGAATGGAGAAAAGGTCATGAGTTTGTTGGATTATTTAATCAAATTATTGAAGGACTATGTGGAGTCCATGAACTGTCCTCACTACATGCTTGCACATTGGCTGCAATTTCTTTAGACTAATTGGAGGTTAGTTAGAGATTTAAATTATAATAGTATGAGATTTGCAATTATGGGTATTTTCTTGGTCTCGGTCCATCTACAATGCGATACATATTCATATTCTAGTTTAAAGGATATATGTTTGTTTTAGCATCTGTTTATTACAGTATGCAACATGAATTAACTTCAAAATATTTGTGCTTAGATGTTAGCCCTTTTTCGACTTCACATATCAAAAGTCATCAAAATCTCATGTCTTACAAGTTAAATAGTAATAATTAATTTGTTATTGGCACCATATTTTAGGATTAGCTACAGCCTACAGACTAGAGAAATAGTATTATTTATGAAATTACAACAGAACCAAAAGAAATAAATTACATTTTTCAATTTATTTTGTATATCAACATTTGGCTGGTAGTTATATCCAGTAACATTTTATACAAGCCAGAGCCAAGCAAAACGAACTGATCTGCTAGCATTACATGCATTGTCAATTGGAATAAGATTACAATGATACAACACAAGTACTACCAGAGAAGTGAAGCTCATAACAATAAAAAGGAGTTCATCAATGACAGTTATTTGTCACATATGTTGACAAAGCCAATATTGTGAGGACAACCTCAGCTACAACTCTTAAACTACAGTTAGTTTCTGCTCTAGTGAAAATTTCAACATATACGTTCTGTTTCTGTTGGTAGGCTCGTTGCTTGGAAACAACTGCAGTATGCACATATCTGCGAGAAACAGCCATTGCTCCCCGAAGAAAGTCTTTCATTAGTCAGGTTGAGGACGTGTAGGGAGAAGTATAAATGGGAAGTCTTCTCCATGTGGTGATGAAGGCTGCTCATGCTCCTTGAATGCCAGACTCCAGGAAGAGAGTCACCGACTGTATTCTGTTTCATGCAAAATCATTAGACGACAAAAGCAGATCCTCCCATGGATGCCAATGACCAGCCAGAAGAATCAATAAAGAATGGTGTTGACAAACCCTAAGCAAACAAGGAAACTGCAGTATTCAGTTAGTCTAAATGTTCTCCAGATGCGCTATGAGTAAATCAGTCCATGAATCTGTCAATCCTGGCAAACACCAGTGCATGCAATCCTCATGCTTCTTTCCACCGGTGGTTGACAGATGGGCATCCGCTCTGATCTCGCTCATGTGTGTGATATCCAACATAGAGAAACTTGACCCCTTGAGAGCCTTGTGCAGGTGTTGGTGTTAATCTCATATAAAGGTGGCCCACTTAACCTTGATTATTTGCATTAGATTCCTATTAAAGTTGACTGATATTAAGGATGCCCATATTATAGTCACATTTATATAGTTATATGGTCTCTTGAAATATAAAGGGTACCATGATGGAAAGGTTTATTTCAAGGGATTTATGTGCAAATGTGCGACCCACTTTTCTCCTCCTGTAAAGAAAACAAAACTCACGCTCATTTTTTTTTAAGTCTCTCCATCAGAAAAGAAAAGGAAGGGTTTTGTGAAAGGACAAGGAGACAGAGAAAAGCGGTCTATTTGCATTAGGGTTTGCAGGATCAAATCAAGGTCTTCTTCTTCCATTCATCACAAGGATCTTCAACCTTCATCTCAATCAATGGCTTCAGGTATGTATCATGTATTAAGTTATTTACATGAATTTAATTCCCTTGAGATGTATATGATTCTTGATCCATGGCTATTATTCCGCATTAAATCAATTAAATTTCCAACATTTGGTATCAGAGCCGTGTTTAAAGAATCAATACATCTTGAATTTAGGAATTATGGAAAGTTAGGGTTTTTGATTAACAATTCATAAAATCGAATTTTTGATCTTTTAATTGTAGAATTTGTAGAGGATTTAATAGCCCTAATATCATGTTCATATTCCTCTAATTATGCAATTAAATTGGGATCAAAATCAAAGGAATTGAAAACCCTAATTTTTGATAATTTTGGGATTAAAATCGACTAAGCAGAAACTGCCTTTGATAACTGCTTCGTCGACTATTAGTCGACTAATCCCATCGTATAGTCGACTAATTCCCTTTTCCAGAAAGTTTTAAAGTCTCTGTTTGCCGCAGGAGTCGACTTGATTTTTAGTTGATTTTATGACTAGTCGACTAATTAGGGTATAGTCGACTAATCGTATTTTCCAAGTCGACTAATTCGGTGACCCGAAAGTTGAGAACTTTCTGTTGGATTCAGGAGTCGACTAATTAAATGTGAAGTCGACTAATAAAGTTTGTAGTCGACTAATAATATGGGTATAGTCGACTAATTTTCTTTTGCACTAGTCGACTAGACCTAATGTGTAGTCGACTTGACTTGACCCAAGTCGACTAATCTTTCCTTGTAGTCGACTAATATTTGTTAATATTCAATCATTAATGTATATTACACATTTAAGTTATTGTGTTAGTATTGATTGATACTTGGTCAAGTAATGTATTGAGATATTATGGCTTTACTCAAATAAAAGGATTAGAGAATATTATTGGTTAGTTTTGTATTCATAAGGCTTATTGATTTAGTAGTTGCCAAAGTGACCTATGTTAGTAAACCTTATGAATATACAACTACATAAAAGACTTGTCAATGAGGAAGACATAAAGACAATAATATTCTCGATGGCGGTTCTAGTTAGGAGATTGGGACTGGCCCAAAGGAAAGTCTCTTTCAAATAATTATGAACCGGGGTAGGATAGTGTAATTTATGTAACTTAGTGGTGTGGAATTGGATACCCAAAGGTAACATGACTTACTAACTAAGTGACATAAATTATATTAGACCTACATAGGTGATAAGAGTTCTCACCTAAAGAGTGAACACTAGATATGCTTAGGTTTCGCCCAAGGAGAAATCAAGTGATATCAATAGTTCATCTTAATTAATTTAAAGTTGATGTATTGATTAGTGGCCCTAATGTGAGCAATGTCCTATTATGTTTCAGTGAACGTCCCTACTTCCCTTCACACTCATGCCACCAGCATTCCGGCCTTGGATGGTACAAACTTCTCAGAGTGGTTTGAACATGTACAGTTTACACTGGGTATTTTGGACCTAGACATGGCTTTAATAGTTGATAAACCTGATGAAGTAACTGCTGAGAGTACAGCAGAACAGGTCAGTCATGCCAAAGCTTGGGAAAGGTCTAATAGACTCAGTCTCATGTTCATAAAGATGACCATAGCTAATAACATCAAGACTTCACTCCCTCCTACAACTATTGCATCTGAACTATTAAGTGCGGTTAAAGACCGATTTAAGTCTGCAGATAAGTCATTAGCTGGCACCCTTATGGCTGAACTTACCACCATGAAATATGATGGTAATAGAGGAGTTTAACAACACATTCTAAATATGTCTGATAAGGCTGCTAAGTTAGATCACTGGGTATGAAAGTGGATGAGTCCTTCTTGGTACAGTTCATCCTCAACTCGCTTCCTTCTCAGTTTGGGCCATTCAAGATCCACTACAATACTCATAAGGATAAGTGGAACTTGAATGAGCTAACTGGTATGTGTGTTCAAGAGGAAGTGAGACTGAGGCAAGAAGGACAGCACTCAGTGTTGGCAGTAACTTCAGGAGGTATCCATAAGAAAAGTAAATATGGAAGAGGTAAGAGATTTCCATCAAAGAAAGGAAATGACCATGGGGAAAGTAGCCAAGGTCATAGAAAAGCTTTCACTGTCAAATGCTACTTCTGTGACAGAAAAGGACATGTGAAGAAGGACTGCAATAAGAGGAAAGCTTGGTTCGAAAAGAAAGGTACAAATCTTTCTTTTGTATGTTATGAATCAAATCTTGCTGAAGTTCCTTCTAATACTTGGTGGATAGACTCTGGAGCCACAACTCATATAACTAATTCAATGCAGGGATTCCTTACAACCAGGAAACCGAAGGAAAGTGAGAGATTCGTCTTTATGGAGAACCGTCTCAAAGTGGAGGTCGAATATGTTGGTGTTTATCGACTACTCTTGGAGACGGGTCATCAGATGGATCTTGAGGATACTTTTTATGTACCTTCGATTTCAAGAAACTTAATGTCATTATCCAAATTAGATGTTTTTGGATATTCTGTTTTGTTTAGTTGTGAAAAACTCTCTTTAATGTATAATTTAATTCCGGTTGGACATGGAATTTTATGTGATGGTTTATATAAAATTTCATTGAATGATGAGTTTGCACAATCTTTATTATCTCTGCATTCGAATGTTGGTATAAAACGTGGCTTAATAAATGAAAAAATCCTCAATCTTATGGCATAGACGACTGGGGCATATCTCCAGGGATAGAATTATAAGATTAGTGAAGACTGGGATTTTGGATAACCTAGACTTCACTGATTTTGATGTGTGTGTGGATTGCATAAAAGGAAAGCAACCAAACACACTAAGAAATGTGCCACAAGAAGTAAAGAACTCCTGGAAATAATTCATACAGATATTTGCGGACCACTCTCCATTCCATTTTTTACTGGAGAGAGATATTTCATTACCTTTATAGATGATCTGTCACGTTATGGTTATGTGTATCTAATTAATGAAAAGTCTCAGGCTGTTGACATCCTAGAGGTATTCATTACAGAAGTCGAGAGACAATTAGATAGAAAGGTTAAAATCATAAGATCAGATCGAGGTGGTGAATTTTATGGTAGATATGATGAGTCAGGACAACATCCTGGCCCATTTGCCAAATTTCTAGAAAAGTATGGTATTTGTGCTCAATACACAATGCCAGGTACGCCTCAGCAGAATGGTGTTGCTGAAAGGCGAAACCGAACACTTATGGATATGGTTAGGAGCATGATGAGCTTCTCTAATGTACCCATTTCATTGTGGAATGAAGCCTTAAAGACTGCTATGTATATCTTAAACAGGGTTCCTAGTAAGGCTGTCCCAACAACTCCTTTTGAGTTGTGGACTGGTAGGAAACCCAGTTTAAGACATTTACATGTTTGGGGTTGTCCAGCAGAGGCTAGAATATATAATCCACAAGAAAAGAAATTAGACTTAAAAACAATATCTGGGTATTTCATTGGTTATCCAGATAAGTCTAAGGGATACAAATTTTATTGTCCTAACCATAGTACAAGAATAGTTGAAACTGGTAATGCCAGATTCTTGGAAAATGGTGAAATTAGTGGGAGTGCTGAACCAAGAAAGGTAGATCTTGAAGTGGTAAGGGTAAATATCCCAATACCCTTTCCTTCAAGAGAAATTGTTGTCCCTCAGCTTGATCATCAAGTTGAGATACCAGAACAACAAGTTAATGTTGGTTCACCACTCCATGAGGATATTCCCATTGAAAATATTGTAGAACCACCACAACCGGCAGCTTTGAGAAGATCTCAAAGGGAAAGAAGATCTGTCATTTCAGATGATTATGTGGTATATCTACAGGAATCTGACTATGATATTGGGATTAATAAAGATCCAGTTTCATTTTCACAAGCCATAGAATGCAATGATTCCAGTAAATGGGTTGATGCTATGAAAGATGAGTTGAAATCTATGGACCAAACCAAGTCTGGGATCTCGTTGAATTGCCTTATAACTGTAAGAAAGTCGGGTGTAAATGGGTCTTTAAGACCAAGCGCGACTCTAAAGGCAATATCGAACGATATAAGGCTAGACTTGTGGCCAAAGGTTTCACTCAGAAAGAAGGCATTGACTATACAGAGACCTTCTCTCCAGTATCAAAGAAGGATTCTCTTAGAATCATTATGGCACTTGTAGCTCATTATGATTGGAGTTACATCAATTGATGTGAAAACTGCTTTTCTAAATGGAAATTTGGATAAAGATATCTACATGGAGCAACCTGAAGGGTTCGCAATTAAAGAACAAGAACACTTGGCTTGCAAATTAAAGAAATCTATATATGGACTTAAACAAGCTTCCAGGCAATGGTATATAAAGTTTAACGATACCATTACCTCTTTTGGATTTACAGAAAACACTGTTGATCAGTTTATATATCTAAAGATCAGTGGGAGCAAGTTTATTTTTCTGGTTCTGTATGTAGATGACATCTTATTAGCCAGTAGTGATCTTGGTTTGCTGTATGAAACTAAAAGCTATCTTACCAAGAATTTTCAGATGGTTGATATGGGTGAGGCAAATTATGTTATTGGCATAGAGATCTTCAGGGATAGATCTCAAGGATTGCTAGGATTGTCTCAGAAAGGGTATATCAATCGAGTCTTGGAAAGATTTCATATGGAAATGTGTTCAGTCAGTCCTGCACCCATTCAGAAGGGTGACAGATTAAGTGGTAGCCAGTGTCCCAAAAATGACTTAGAAAAGGGTCAAATGCAGAAAGTTCCGTATGCATCAGCTGTTGGGAGCTTGATGTATGCAAGCACTTGTACCAGGTCAGATATCAGCTTTGCTGTTGGGATGTTGGGAAGATACCAAAGCAATCCAGGAATGGAGCACTGGAAGTTGGCTAAGAAGGTTATGCGGTATCTTCAAGGGACAAAGGACTATATGCTCACATACAGGAGATCAGATCAGTTGGAGGTGATCGGCTATTCAGACTCAGATTTTGGTGGTTGCTCAGATAGCAGGAAGTCTACCTCAGGATTTATTTTCTTGCTAGCAGGTGGGGCAATCTCGTGGAAGAGTGTGAAGCAGTCCATTATTGCTTCATCCACGATGGAGGCTGAGTTCATAGCTTGTTTTGAGGCCACAAATCATGCATTATGGCTAAGGAATTTTATCTCAGCACTTGGTGTAGTTGACTCTATTGCCAGGCCGCTGACGATATATTGTGACAATACAGCAGCCGTATTCTTCTCTAAGAATGGTAAGTACTCTAATGGTTCTAGACATATAGAACTTAAGTACTTGGTGGTTAGAGAAAGAGTTGAGAAACAGAAAGTGTCAATTGTAAGTTTAAGTACCACTTTAATGGTTGCTGATCCAATGACAAAGGATTGCCTCCAAAGACATTTAAGGAACATGTTGTAAGAATGGGTCTTTTGGGCAATCTGTAAATGTGTATTTTGGTACTTATGTAATTGACATTATTGTACAAATAAAAGTTCTGTTTCTGTGTTTCCTGTTATCCAATTATGTGTGCACATATTATGTATGGATGTTTGTTAAACAGGAAATGTCTTTACAAGACAATTACAGGGGTCATTTTGGTTATGGACTCAATTAGTAAGGGTTATCAATGTTGTGGTACATAGAAGGGAGTATGACGTGGATGTTGTATAACCGCTATGACTCGCATTGGTAGTCCAAACTAATTGCAGTATTACGGTATTTCATATTTGGGCTTATCAGTTGTTTTTTAAATTCGTGATCACGTGTCAATTTTTTTTCAGTATGGAATCCAATGGAGTCAAAATGATTTTCAAATGAGTCTTTTCTTTTATTTGTTTTCTAAAGTTTTAACCTAATCGGTTAGTGGTCCAAGTGGGAGAATGTTAATCTCATATAAAGGTGGCCCACTTAACCTTGATTATTTGCATTGGATTCCTATTAAAGTTGACTGATATTAAGGATGCTCATATTATAGTCACATTTATATAGTTATATGGTCTCTTGAAATATAAAGGGTACCATGATGGAAAGGTTTATTTCAAGGGACTTATGTGCAAATGTGCGACCCACTTTTCTCCTCCTGTAAAGAAAACAAAACTCACGCTCATTTTTTTTTGAGTCTCTCCATCAGAAAAGAAAAGGAAGGGTTTTGTGAAAGGACAAGGAGACAGAGAAAAGCGGTCTATTTGCATTAGGGTTTGCAGGATCAAATCAAGGTCTTCTTCTTCCATTCATCACAAGGATCTTCAACCTTCATCTCAATCAATGGCTTCAGGTATGTATCATGTATTAAGTTATTTACATGAATTTAATTCCCTTGAGATGTATATGATTCTTGATCCATGGCTATTATTCCGCATTAAATCAATTAAATTTCCAACAGTTGGTTCACCAATCGTACATCTACATTTGTCTCCTTGTTCTCCAAAAAGAAGAGCTCTTCAACCTGAATGTACAAGTACATAAGATCAGTACACACAAAATTATAAATAAACGTGCACTAGCTGTTTTTGTGAGAATAAAGGGCTAGGTTACAGTGAGAAATGAAGTGAATTGGCTGCATGCTTGAACACTACTAGTTAGTGTGGTTATCTTGTCTCCTTGTTACTGCCAGTAGCTACTCTCAGGGATTGAAAAAGTAGAACTAGTACCCAAGCAGCAATATCCATTTCCCATCAAAATGTTTGTCATATGAGCACTACTCCAATCAAAGATAGTGGTATCAGCTCATACTGGCAAGCGACTGAGTCAAGAATTCAAGTTTAATAGGTAGAACCATGTGACACGAGCAGGATCGTTGAGCCCGGAAAAGATGGAAGACTTTCTTGGCACAAATAACACAAAGATGGCAATTGTATCTGAGAAATAAATGAAGTCTGACAACATAACCCAGAATTTGGATAAGTTGAATACCATGGAAGGTCACCAGTGCAAGGATTGGGATTTACAAACACAAGGAAACCAGAAGATCTGAAAAGAATGTTGATATCATTGGCAGCTTCAGCTTCTGAGAAGAATGTTGACATCATTGGTAGCTTCAGTTTATGAGAAGGATGTTGATATCGTTGGCAGTTTCAGTAACTTGCAAGGGTTGCTAACCAACACCGCAACTCCAGTAAATTGTCTGCTATCTATGATGAATGATGAGACTCGAGAGATTGGATGTCACACACTGTAGATGAGGTCAGGAAGAACTTCCACAGCAGTCGGCAGCAGGCAGTGGCTTACACACAGCCAAGGATGGCATGTAATGGATGAGGCAGGTGCTGGGGGTGATCTGATGAGTACATCGATTTAAAGGTGATTGCGATCGAGGTCAGTATTACATCATGATCAGGAGGGGAAAACGATATCATCAAAAGGCTGATAATGGTAGTAAATTGTTAGGACAAAAATGACAAATGCAGACTAGAGAGGAGTGGACTTTCCTTTTGTTATGAATTGCAACACGAAGTTCGAGTGTTCCCGAACTGCGAAGTGACTCCGAGAAGCAACACGAGGTCGGGGTGTTCGCGAGTAGCGAAGTGAATCCGAGAAGGCGACACGATGTCGGGGTGTTCCCGAGTAGCGAAGTAACTCCAAGAAGGCGACTCCGAATCAATGACCTCAAGGTCGGAGGGACTCCGAGAAGGCTTTGCGGTTTTGTAGTAGAATTGTTATGCGTTTTTGAACGCTGTGCTTAAAACAATATTTGGCCTACTCCAGTGCAAAGATCCCAAAGCCAAATTGCCCTCAAGAACAGCAGCTGAAGAACTCTGGTGTGCACCAACCAGATTATCCGGTGATCTCCTCAATCTGATCAGGCAAGTGACCTCCTCAGTCTGACGCAGGATAGGCTCTACTTACTATCTGAACACACTCTTGTTGATTTAGTGATTTTCTCTTTCATTTTTGTGATGTACCAATGAACTACAAAGGAGCCTACCATCCCCTAATGAGAATAGCTCAAGGGTCATGTCTAGTTTCAATAAGAAAAGCCCAAAAGGTTATGTTCATATTCAATGAATGTAGCCCAAGGGTCATTAACCTCTTTAATGAGGAAAGCCCAAGGATTAACAATCACTAAATGAGAAAAGCCAAAAGGTTACCAATTCATAATTAGAAAATTTCAAGAGTCTTGTGTCCAGATTCAATATAAAGTCCAAAGGTCTTGGTTACATAACCAGACCTAGCACGTGTCCAACTAGTTTGCACTTGAGGAATTTATTAGCTAAAACCATTTTAGTAGGGCAAAAAATTAAATGTTACCAATATATGTAAATAAAATACTTATAGTTTGAAAACTTCTTTATGTCCTAGAAAATCAATTTTGCACAAAACATCTAACAATCTCCCACAAGTTTACAAACTATCAAGAAAGTTGTAATCATTGTGAATAAGGTAGATGTCACAAGGACTTGAATTCCCTTTAGACCAATTGAATAGAATATAAGCACGTGGTGAACTTAGTCTTGAACCGGACTTTTCTTACAATCCAGCGATCACACAAGTTTAAACATAACTGTGGTAGTCATCACTTTGAACCACAAGCTTGCATGAGTGCTTTCCCATTTATGGCCCTGTGCATGTTCTGTTTTCTGTGAGGGCTCTAGGTTCCATTTATAAGTTCCCATAAAAGACGGTCAAATCTCCACCCAAGTATAGGTGAGTCCTTTAGGTGTATTTCCTACCCAACACCCCGCATCTGAAATGTTTTGGATTCATTAAAGCTTAGAAGCTATCCTCTCAAATGTTAGGAAATGTGCACGCGAGTCTTAACTTTGAACCAAACATTTTATTATTAGTAGTATGAGCTTTGAACAAATAACTTGATATAAATGATAAATGGACATAAGACTTACAATGACTTGAGACCAATTTCAGCAGAAGTCCTTTCAACTAATTTCTTTTTCAAGCCTTTAGTTAGAGAATTTGCAACATTCTCTAAAGACCGGAGGTCAATCACTGAGATGACTCTGTGAGAGATAAGCTCGTTCAATAGACATGCTTCATAAGAATGCTCTGTTTCTTTTCGTTGAATAATAAGTTTGTGTCACAACACTCGTTTGATTATCATAATAGACGATAATTGCACCTTGCAATTCTTTCAACGAAAGCTCTCGGAGAAAATAACTAGGTCACTCAGCCTCATCTCTTGCAATAGTTAATGCAAAGAACTCAAACTCCATTGATGATTGTGCAATAAAGTTTGCTTCTTGAACTTTCATGAAATGGCAGCTCCTCTCATGGTGAAGACAAAGCCTCCAGTGGATCTGCACTCATCTAGTTCCGAGCACCAGCTTGCAACTGAGAAGCTTTCGATCGTAGCTGGATATCCGGTGTAGAGCAGGCTCAGATTCAAAGTTCCTTTTAAGTACCTCATTAATTTCTGAACAGCATCCCAATGAGGATTTTCAGGATTATTTGTAAATCTACTAAGCATTCCAATAGAGAATGTTATGTAGGTCTCGTGCAACTCATTGCGTACATAAGACTACCAATAATCTTTGAATACTCTAGCTGTCTTACTGGTCTTTCAGTGTTGAATCGAAGCTTCTTATTGTAATCATATGGCACGAACAACTCTGGCAGGTCGAAGTAATCATACTTCTTTAACTTGTTCTCTCTATGTAATGAGATTGAAATAATCCGATTTCATCTTATGTTATACAGGATTTTGATTTCGAGAATCACGTCCACAGCCTTAAAGTCCTTGCTGAACGAGCCGATTAAAATTCCTTGAAAATATCACAATCTCCAAGTCAGTCCCGATGATGAGCATGTCATCTACATAAAGGCAGATCATTACTACCTTTCCTTCAGCAATCTTGATGTATAGGTACTAGTTAGATTCACTGATTCAATACCCATTCTACGAACAATCCTGTCAAATTTCTCATGCTAGAGTTTGGACCTTGCTTAAGACCATGTAAAGACTTTGCAAGCATATAAAGACTTTGTTAGCTTGCATACCTTATCTATAGGAGCATCAAGTCCTTCTGGTCTTTCCATTTAGATTTCTTCTCCACTTAGAAAAGTTGTCTTCAAGTCCATCTGGTGAATGATGAACTTCTTGATGGTCGCCCATGCAATCAGCATGATGGTAGTAATTATGCAGACCGGTGCATAAATATCAAAGAATTCAATTTTTTCTTTATGAGATAAGCCTTTTGCTACCAGTCTAGCCTTGTACTTTTCTATTGTACCATCAAGTCGCAGCTTTTTTGAAGATCCACTTGCAGCTGATAGGCTTTGCACCTTCTGGCACATCCACCAATTCTCAGGTGTGATTCTGCATAAGTCCATTCCGTCATCTATTGCTTCCTTACATAGAATAGCATCTTTGAACTGCGTTGCTTCTTTAAAAGTTTGTGGATCTCTTTCTACGTTGTATGTGAAGAAGTCATCTCCAAAGTCCGCTTTCTGATACTTTATACAGTTTCTGAAGTTTCTTCTTCAGCATCAGTACCTTCTGCTTCTGAGAGATTGATTCGTCTGGTGCAACAAACTTTTCAGCATTTTCATGTACATTTTTGAGCGATAAGCCTTTATCCTTGATGAACTCATCCTCAAAGAACTCTGCATCTCGAACTTTGATGATGGAGTTGGTGCCAAGATCCAGAAATTCACAAGCATCACTATCTTTAGCAAACAAGAAACACGCACTATTTGCCTTAGGATCAAGCTTTGACTTCCTGATATCTGGTATCCGGACGTAGGCAAGACACCCCCACACTTTGAGAGTGTCCAAGGATGCTGAATATCCCAACCAATGCTGATGTGGAGTAATATCCGATTTAGAGTAAGGTACCCGGTTCAGGATCCAGATGGTCATTAGCAATGCCTCTCCCCAATAACAGGTAGGTAAACTGGACGTGATCAACATCGAGTTTACCATCTCTGTGAGTGTGTGATTCTTCCTTTTCGCAATTCCATTGGACTGCGGGGAGTAAGGAGTAGTTTTGTCAACATATGATTTCTGCTCCAATATATATATATATTCACAAACCGATCAGAGGAACACTAGTAAAGAGGGATTGAATATCGAATTAACATAATGCATGTTCAAATAATTAACACACTTAAACCACAAGCATGCATATATTATTTATAAGAGTTTTTACAAAGAACTATACACGTATTCATTACAGAATTTGTGAATTTCTTGTATCTAGATCAATTTGCTAACTGTCAAGAGTAAAACATAATTCACCACAATTGACTTTTATAACAACTATTTATCAAGAAAAATGAGAAGAAAATTATCACCACACAATGTGCTTTAGTGTCATATCTAGACCAACTTCTGGAGGTACTAGAGGAAGCACAAGCATGCCCTTCTTAAAAAAGAGCATTGGTGACTCAACACGATTAAACTTTGAAGGAGCCCACCACCTGGAATTTAGGAAATAAATTAAAAAGATAATGTCAAAAAATATGGAATATAACATGAAGTAGCTTTATCTCAATATAACAAAGAAATAGCTGAAGTGATAAAAATAATCATGATGCGGAAGATGCTAACAAGCATGTTTTAAATATCGGCCGAGTCGGCCGAGATATCGTCCGATATCTCCTTTTTTTTCCTGCCGCTGATACGATATGGGAAAATCGTTCGCCATATCGTTTGCAACAAAAAACGGCCGATATTTGAAATATCGGCCGATAAATCGCCCGATATGAAATAACTTATTTATTGCACGACTACTTGCAAATGTACATTATTTTTTACTGTCTTTACAAGCATATTACAATCATTTTTATTAGGTAGATGATATAACTCTAAACTAACTTTTAATTATCATATTTCATTATATATAGGGTCTGTTTGGTTGTCGTAACTGACCGTAATTCGTAATTGTAATTGGTAAAGTCTTTTACAATTGTAAATGAGTTACATGTATGTAAATTTTACGGTGTTTGGTTGGTAATATAAAATTGTAAAGTGGGAAAGTGTATTGTACTTTACGGTGTTTGGTTGTCGTAATGTATAAGTCGTAAGTGAAAAAGTTGACCACAAAATTAACTATTTGGTGATTTTAAAAGTTTTAATACTGCAAATAATATTAAAAAAGTTAAATATTAAAAAAATTAATATTAATATAAAAAATAATACAAATTTGTATGACCACAAAATTAACTGTAACTGACCTGTAAGTGAGTGATAACTGGGTTACAAGTGAGTGTTAGTTGAGTTTACGTAAGTTTTTTACGAATTACGGTCCAAACAAACGCCGTAGTTGTAACTGGGTAGTAACCATTTACGATTACGGTTTTACGCGAAACAAACGGCCCATAGTGTTTGATATGAGCGCCCGATATGCGCGCGTATCCCCGATATCTCCCCCGATATCCGATATCCGATATGAAAAACGCTCATCCAATACGATCTCGATATCTGATATTTAGAACCTTGCTAACAAGAGTAGAATATAAATTAAACGATAATTTCAGAATAAATGTTAGATCAGTTCCCCAAATCAGTGTGCACACACGCACACAAGTGGCCATCCAAATACATTACTTGTAGTCAAAAACATAAACTAAAAATATCTACCATTTGCTTGAGAAATGTTCTTGTTGCACCGAAGTGCAGAGAAAAGGAGGACGGATACACTTAGGCCGTTCAAAGAAAATATACAAAAGGAAAACAGAACTTTGATTAGTGAGCTTTGAGTTACAATATTAAAATCAAATTTTGTTCAAGAAGAACAATATCAAGCAATGACTTGCTTAAAATAGAAGTTTTATCCGCAACCATAGAATTAATAAAAGACTTGATTTAGAAATTGACAAACATAGAGATTTTCACCACTACTTAGAAAATTTAAATAGATTTATAGGTGCATACAGCTACGGATTGACATTGGCAAGCAATGACCTGTGCTTGCAAGATCTGACAAAAAAACAGGTACTTGGAAAAAGACGTATACATGAACTGACAAAACATGCAACAA